>WYDI02005859.1:4475-33878 GCA_009867235.2 Psittacus erithacus
TGTTGTGTGAAGTGAGCCTTCATAGTGGAAGGAACTGCTGCACCCAGTCATGATGGTAATGTTGTGCCGCTGCCACGCTGGTTTGTATTCACAACCTTGCTACCTACTAAAAACCAGAAACAATAGGAAAAATACCTTCTGTATGGCGGTGCTAGCGGATATCTCTTGGCAAACAACTACAATGAGCATAGCTTGCATTTGAAAGTACAGCTATTAATTACATGCCATTGTGCTAAACTGATGAATTTCTTTGTGGTAGAAAATCTGTGTCCATTTCTTCTAGGCATTGCAGCCTTTTCTCTTTGGTGGTGGTAATTAAAAAACAAGGACAAAATGACTAGCAGAATGGAGTGTGTTTTTCTTTCCCTAAGAAGACATAATTTATAAATTAAAGGCAATATATCTCAGCCAAAAACAAGCTGAAGGGTGGTCTTCTGAACTCTGGCATGAATGTCATCAATGAAAATGAAGATCAGAGGAGAAAAGCATCTTCTTTTCTGGTTGCAATAAGCATTTTGCTAGTATGTTGAAACTGCACAGAGACAAGTTTGTCACCCTTTCTCACTCACAGGGACAAGCCATCAACAAAATACTGGCTCCCTGAAACCAGTCTTCCCAGGAGCATGATTGAGTCACTGACACTTCCAAAGATGAGCAGAGGGAGCACCCTGATGTCAGGAGTGCCTGTGTTCATCTGGGAAGGCCTTGCCTCTGGGAACAAAATCAGACAAAAAGGAGGGTACGTGAAGGACCTGGTAACAAGCACCAGGAGGTAAAGAAGTTCTTATAAACATGCTTCTACTTTACAAATGAGTAATGATAAATAACATCTAAGGGGCTCTTTCCACCATTGCTGTGGATAAGGCTGATATATGCGCCACGCGGAATGTTTCTTACAATAAACACTTTGCCAAAGTGGGGTACTCTTTCCCCATTGATTTAAGCCTCTCTACATTTGCTACTAAAGGAAAGAGTTCAGCCTTCCTGTCCTCCTCTTTCACCTCTCTTCCTCATCCTAATATTTGTGAGCAGCTGATCTGAGTGAAATTTAAGCTGTAAAGAAAAAAGGAAGATTTTAACCAGTTCAGGTCCTGAGTCACACTACTGAGCAGCCTTTGCAAGGGGATAACCAAGAAGCCCCAGGTGAGCGGAAGGAGAGCAGATCTACCTCTTTCAGAGGTAATCTGAACTTTGATCGATTTAAACAAATCATGAATTAATCCATTCTTAAACAGAGCCCTATGTGTGAGAGCTGGATTCAATCAGCTACTTGCCGTGTTGTTGAGGTGCATACTCTAAACTGCTTGAATTTAATGGTCCTGGAAGGGTTTTTTTTTGTTGGTTTTGTTAGCTTGTGAATTGATTTGTCTGAGGTGCCTCCCAGTTGCTCCCAAACTCATTCTCTTGTGGGTGGCTTTAAACCCTGACTGTGAGTCCGCATTTTGATCCAAGTACCTACAGAAGGATGTTGCAGCTTGGACTTCTCATTGCTTATGAAGTGGATGGTTTAGGTGTTTCTGCTCTGTTGTGGCTGTGGAGGATGGAGCTGTACAGTTAATTCTCTCCAGTCATGTCTTTGTTCTCATTTTGATGACACAGTTATTCTGCCTTGTGCATGTCAGTAGTTTGACAATCTCTTTATGTGCAAGTTCGTTAAAAGGAGAGTTTAAGGCTGAGTTTTTTCAATTAAAACCAAAGCAAACCCCATCTTCTGTTTTCAAAACTATGTCCCTAAACTTTAAAAACCTCCATGAGGATCTGTGGGGTTTCTAAGACCTTTTCTCCCACACTTGTTCTTTTGTTCTCTTTCCCTGGTCTCTGTCCCTTGCTTTTTTTTTTTTTCTTTTCTTTTCTTTTTTTTCTACCTAGGGACAAAACTGGGGGGAAAAATGGTTCAGAGAGGTGGGAAATAAAACATCTCTTTCAAGTCTCCCCATACAAGTATCTGTCTTTCAAGAAGTACTGGTTAGAACTAGCTGCAAATGCATTTCTGTGGCCCCAGTATGCCTGCACTGTGCGAGCACCTCTGCCCTCTTCTTGATATTTTTAGCCTTGCTTTTCTTTGGTGTATCTGTGCTCTTCCTCTGCATTAGAGGACAATGTACCTTCCTGTGTGCTTCGTCTGTTTTCACTGCCCTTCCCTGACCCCTGGCATTTTTGTCCTAGAGGTGGTAGGATGAATTTTACGGGTGTTCAAGCTCCAGGCACGATGCTGCTATAAGTCTCTGATGACACTGGGTATCACAGGAACTGCCAAGAACTCTGCTAGTGTTGTTGAGAGGCCTGATTATGCAGTAGGTGTCTGCCTTTGTGTCCGTATGCTGTGTTACTAAGGGAGAGCCGAGCAAGAGAGGAGTTAATCTCAGCTCTTGGGCCATTAGAACAGCCAGAGCCTGAATGGCAGCATGTATTGCCTGGGGCCACCCTCCCACTTGGCATCTCCAGCCTGACATGGCCTCTGCTAATCCCTTTTGGGTTGACTGCATATTGCCCCAATACAGAGGAAAAGCAGCAGCATCTGTCTTTGTCTGCCACTGCTGTTAGAAGCTTCTTGCTAATGGCAGCTAATGCAACAGTAGCATTCATGTTGCTGTTATCCTGATACAGGAAAACTGTGTGGGAGCTCATCTAAGCGCTGAGTAGTGGGGAACTCATTGGTGGGTGACTGATGAAAACCAGCAGAGAGTCCTGCTGTTCTGTCTTATTCCATAGGGATGCAACTGGCAGAATTCACCTGACTCCCCATTTTCATTCCCTGGAAGAGTGAGAAGATGGCAGGGGGGACACAACCAGAGCTCACTGCGTTTTTCTTTTCCCTTAAAGTATTGCTGATTTCTGAAACTTCCAGAGATGCCTCAATTAAATATAGAAATACTGTCACAGGTTCTACAGCTGTCAGAAGGAAAATGAGAATGGGGTGCTGACTGGGAGGGAAGTCATGGCTTTCACTAGTAAAATACTTTCCCAAAGTGATGATTTTACGTTTTTTTAGTTGTTTAGGTGGCCAGAGTGGGCATAGATTGAGAGTTCTGGGCTCTTTTTGATGTTGGGGTTTGGTTTTTCTCCTTTGTCCTGATCTGCTAACAGTAGAAGTGAAGTAGTTGGGGGTTTTACTTCTGATTTGTCCGGTGAAAATAGTTTGCAAGGAAAGCTGCTGCCTGGGTGAATTGTCTCTCTGGGTCACTCCTGACAGAGTGGAGGAACTGACGTACGTGCTTATGGAAGACATCATTCCTGGTACAATGAATGTAAGAGACAAAGTGAAATATGACAGAGAACATTTAAGCCTGTGACTTTGCTCTGGATATTTAGGTTTTGTTTTATTTAAAGATCTTAAAGATGAACAATATTGTATAAGACAGTGAGAGACAGGCAACTAAGAGGCTCTTGGCATGGAGCAGTGTAGGTGGGTGGCCTGAGCAGTCTGAAGATTTAGCAGCAGACACAAGATGACTGTTCTGTCAGTGATGCTGCCTATTCCATGGGGGTTTTCTTCAAACTTTAGTGATAACAAGTTGTGTTCTTCTCTGCCATGACCAGAACAGGCCTCAGGGAACACAAAGCCATCATTCCCATCCGGAGCTTCCCGCAGAGCTGCACCTCTGGCTTTTTGCAGGACAAGAGACTACAAATGCCTGTGGATGCCGGGTTGTGTTTGGGTATTTCATTTGCTAGTTTTTAAGCCTGACAGCAAATACAAAATGTGTATGCAGAGCAGGGAGTATTCTCTCCAGCACTAAGTACGCCATTCCACAGGAAATAAGTAGGAAATGTAATACGTGAGTTTTCATTCACGTCACAGATTTCTGTTACTACAGATTGGTCCTGGCATCTTTTGGGTGGCTTTTTTTCAGCAGCTGTATTGACTGGGCTTCTTATTTTCATTTCTGCTGTTACATGAGCTGACTGATTTTCTCAGGGTGCTTTAATTCAACATTTGAAGTAGAAAAAGTGACCTTGTTATGAGAATACCCAGCAGACAGTCAATATGCCAGCAGGACCAGCCTAGTCCAGTTAATGGCTTGAAAATTCAATTTTGAATGGTACTTTGATTTTTCTTTTTTAGAAAGAATTTCTCTTTGCAGTAAATTGACATGGAAATAATGTTGTTAATTTGACCAGCGGATGTGTTAAAAAGGAGGGCTGTTTATGTACCACCCACATGTGGCTGCTAGGTTAGTTGTCTGGCACAGTGGAAGAAAGAAAACAGGAGGAAAAAGGAGACAGTTGGACACTTGAAATTCAGCTACAGGATTTTATCAGTTTCTTTTTCAGTTCTGTTTTTTAGGTGAAACTCCCATTGTAGATCTTCTGTATTTCTGTCTGATAAACCATCAACTGGATTCAGTTTGCCTGTTACTGAACTATACTGAAGCATGGCTCAATATTTCTCAGGGATATGGGAGGAAATGTGTAAGGAGAAACAAGCAAGGATTCAACTGGGTTTGCCCCATTTATAGAGCACATAGACAGCAGAAAACTGGGAAAATGCAATATAGTATCCAAATGTATGTAGAGTTTTGAGATCTTGGTATGAGACTTCAGTGCAGCCCAAGCAATGTTTCTTACACCCAGTCATTATCTAGAGGAGCCCTTTTTCCATCTGTTTTTCCCTAGTTAATGGGTTATTCTAAAAGAACGATTTATGCAGTTGCAAGGCCCAGCAGGCTTCACTGGGCCAGCCCGCAGGAGCAGTAGCAAGTCAAACCAAGTACTGCTTTTACAGCCAGCATTCAGCAAACTGCTTTTCATAGCCAGCCTGTGACTTAGCGAATGGGGCAACAGACAAGGGGTTATGTGAACTCCCGTATGCTGGGGCACAAATGTGTCAGAGCCAATTTTAATCCTTAAGCCTGCTTTTGTTTCGAAGGTTCTTGTTTGCTGCAGGTGTCTAAATTTAGCCATATTTTTGTCAGCTAGAACTTATGTTACAGAGAAGAATGCGAGCAAATCTCAGCAATGTCACACTTCGTTAGTCATGCAAGCACTTAAAAGCAAGGTTAGAAACACAAAATTCTCGAGATTTGTGGTGGCAGTTGTTTAAAACTGCCACCCCGAGCTTTTTAGTATTTACCTTCTGAAAATGGACCAAGTTAAAGCATTAAATTTCATGAACAATGCAGCTTTCTTAAGTTGGGGAAAAGGACTATTTAAATCCTGAAGGAAAGCTTCACTGGGCCTGTATGCGCCTCTTTCTTTGCAACACTTGCAAGTCCGTAACATTTTCTCCCAGGTTCAAAGGCAGGAAACAGTATTTGCTGACAGCCTGCTTTTCTCTTTGGTAGTGGCTGCAGGCTGCTTGGGGCCTGCAGATAAGCTCAAGGGACTCATGGCATCCCCTTCAGAGCATGCTTTTTCCTTTCTGCTACTGCAGTGTGGGGTGGCTCTCTTGGGGTTGCCTTGCTCTGATGGGCAGGGTGAGAGGGCAGAAGTTGAGCTGTGCCATGAGGCAGCGAGTCCCATATGTGGCACCTCTGTGATGGTGCCAAGCATGAGGCAGTGTTGCTGTTTCTGCTGTCAGGATCTGTTCTGCAGGTAGCAGTATATAAAAATCTGCCTTGTGTTTGTTGACGTGTTTGCTGCAGTGTTCCTTGGAAAAGAGAGAATCTCCTCAAACAGTTATACTTCTTTTTCTTTCTTTTGGATACAGTTGTATGGAATTGACAGGAAGAATTAAAAACCAAAGGCTCTCCCAGTGTTTTCACCCTGGACTTGTTCTGATTTATTACCGTTATTTTTCTGCTTGTGACCATTGGCTACTTGAAACCTAGGTAATAGAATACCTTCATAAAAAATTATTTCTTAGTAAAAACATGCACATACCAAGAGAGCTGAAATATTTTAATGTACTATGGAAATCATGTCCTTCCTGTAATAATGCTACTCTGTAAAAAACTCTGGAGCATCCAGGCCAGTTTCCAGGCAACCTTTGCATCCTGTGATGCTTGCCTCAGGAGAAGAGCAAACGCACCAAAGTGGCTGTGTGCTGGCATTAGGTTTCTAACATGGGTACCTCAGAAGATCCCAACCTACCATATATAATGACTTGCCAGTTATTTTGTTAGGGATGCCATTCTGAAAAGGGAATGGTTGACCACTTATCAAAAGAGCTATTCAATAACCAGTTGAGCTATCCAAGATGAGAAGGAATGAGCTTTGGGAGCTATGGCTGTGAGCAGGAGGTTCAAAGCAATCTCTTGGCAGTCACTGCAGAAGGGAAGGCCAGAAAACAGAGAGCCTGGCTGCCAGCCAGAGCAGGCAGGGAGGCCTAACATAGCTGCTTTAAGAAGGAACAAAGTACATGGCCAAGAGAAAAATTATGTGTAGAAATGTTATGCTGAGAACATGTCAAGTGTTGTCCTCTTCAAGTTGCATTTATCAAAGGTCTGAGTTGAGAACTTGTGGACAAATCCCCGTTTATCCATACTGCAACTCTTCCAGAAATGTATGAGAGAAAATGGAGTACATAACCAAGCGCCTTGACTTTGCTTCTCAGTTGATGGTTACACCTAAGTAGTCTGTCCTTGGAGCACGTGGCAATTAACGAGCAATGGTTTCACCTCTGCTGGAAACTTCCACAGTTATTAGTGTTGTAGTGTTCAAGGCCAGGTTGGACAGGGCTTGGTGCAAGCTGCTGTAGTGGAAGGTGTCCCTGCCCGTGGCAGGGGGTTGGAACTGGATGAACTCTATAGTCCCTTCCAACCCAAGCGAGTCTGGGATTCTATGATTCGTTATACTGACAGTTGCAAAGCTCTGTTGAAACAGATTCACAGATTATTCTAAGATAGAAGATACTAGAAATATTTCAGGCCTGAAGACCTGGTATCTGCTGTCAGTAACTATTTGGTTTGATGTCTCATAGTATGTGGGGTTTGGTTTTATTTTTTTCCTTTTCAACTTTGCTGGCTTTAATTGTATCTTGGTTTCTGTTGACTCAGAAATGTGAATTCTTTCACAAAAGAGCTTTTTTCGTAACACCTCACCAAGTTGATGCAAGTTGTCCTGACTCCAAATTGTATTATACATTACTGATATTACTGAGAACTTTTTTGCTCTTCTCTGGGCAGGGTGGATGTTTTGTAGCTCTCATTTTTACAAAGAGCTGTCTGTTTCAGTGCGGTGCATTGGCCATTGAATAACATCTCTAATTGGAATAATCCATTTTGGATTATTGTTGAATAATGGGTGGAGAATTATCCACCCTTTTCAACAAAACTATCTAATCTCCATCGTGATTTGTTTGTTTCATTCTTTCATTTCACAAAATACCTAATTCTGAGCTCATCAAATGACTCTTGATATTCTTGGTAATAGAGGGCACTCAGCATTTAAACAGATAAAAGGCTTCAGAAATAGGGGTCTCTGGAAGTCTGGATACAGACTGTACACAGCGAATAAAAGAAGCCCTATGCAGGATGCAAATACAGAATAGTCACCTGGAAGTAAAGGGCATTTTGAAGGTAGCATTTATTAAACTAGATTTGAGCCAAAGTCAGAAGTTTCAAGAAATAAAATCAGAATTCCACCATTTTGACTACTTTGCCCCTTTCTCGGCTTTAGAGCTCCAGCTGCTTATTTTACAAGCTATTCCACTTCCAGGAACAGCAAACATGAACCATAAACATCAATGAATTGCACTTAATGTGGCTCCCAGAACAGCTTTCTGAAGGCAGCACAATGTGAAGTTGTGGGTAATTGAAGCCTCGAGGCATTCTTGTCCCTTGATCTTTACCTGGTTGCAGAACCTTATCTTCTGATGCCAAATCCCATTAGGATACACCAAAATGACAGATGGCTCTGCCTATCTGCCAGTCGGCACAGATGTGATCCTTGGTTTTGGATAAACAATAGGACTCTCTTTTGTGTGTACTAACCTAAATTATCCTGACCAGCATGTAGCTGCTCTGTGACAATAATGCAGGTTGTTCCATATAAATTAAGAGTGATGTGCATGCATGTGTACGTACATGCATACCTATAAAATCTCTGTGAGGCAGAATTCGAGATCTGGGCCCTGGGAAAGCTGTACTAACATAAGACAAGGTGTGGATTTTAAACCACTCAGTTTTCTATAGCATAACTTCTCCTGTGGAGCATTCAACCACCCAACTCTGCTTTAGTTAAGCTTCAATGAGTGGGTCTGTCTGAGAGAGAACGGCACGACAGAAGTAGCTTAAGCACATCAGCATCACAGAGGATACTTTTCTCTGTAGACTAGCCCACAGGCTAATTTAAAAATATGTATATATTATTCAGATTGCTATTGGCAAATTTTTATTAAGCATAGCGAGTATAAATGCATCCTCAGAAAACAACTCAAGTAGAACATTTAACCTTCCTATTATACAGCTGTTAGACAGTAAATACTAATACAAAGCAGTAATTTTCACAGAGTATGGTACCTTGCTGTTAAATGTACTTTTATTATTGCTATTAGCAACTTCCCTAGCGAGAGCAGCAAAACTGTATAGTCTAGAGGAATTACAACACAGGGAGAAAGGGGATCCTTGGCAGGCAAAAGGAGCTCCTACATGTGGGGGTACAGGAGTGGTTCATTGTGTTTGTGTACTTCTACTTCCTTGATTCTTTTAGGTTATGAATGGTTACTCTTGATTGGAGGAGTAATTCGGAATTCTTAATTCACTACATCTACATACCTCTGTTCAACTCCATGGTAGGCATTCAGAAAACCACCAGTGAACCCGGCGTCCTCACAGGTTCAGTTTGGAGGCTGAGCCATGTCTGCTCAACTGTCAGCAGTGCAGAGCCACCTTAACTGCTCGCTCCAGTTTCTGTGTTTGTCTCCACCTGAACAATGAGAAATCAAAGAACTCAGACTTCCCTGCTTGCTCAGAAAATTTTGATGCTGTGATGCAGATTGCCAGGCGCATTTTCTGCTGTACTCAGTTCCTCAGGTGGCACTCGTTGCCCCACCAATGTTTCATGGAAATCTACTTGAATATTAGTTTAAAATAACCTCGAGCCCTTTCCTTTTGCTCCCTGAAAGGAGCAGAATGACTAACTCACACACTGCCCCTGTGACTCCTGCATGTGCTGCTGGGGGCCGTTTGCTCTGAGCAGTAGGACTCGTTCTAGAATGACAGTGGAAAGCTAAGCTCTAAAGGCAGTGACAAAAAGCCCATAGACCTAGTCAGGATGCTGTGGAAGCTGCTGAAAAATGTCGGTCTGGAAGAATTCTGTTTACTCGCTCCTGGAGCCTTTGCTCAAAGTGTTAGAGAGCCTTCTTTGGAAGCTTCCACCAATACAGTGGACAATGATGAATTCATCAAAAGTTTGAAATCCAGCCTTAGAATAATTCACAACACTTGTGCTCACATTCAGGTATGATAGATGAGCTTTTCCTTTGCTAAAAAAAATCAAGTGTGGACTTCCCTCAGATTTGGAAGGGGGAAAGTAGGACAGCAATTGTAGCTGACAAACAGGCAGAATTTATTGGTCAGCTGTGCTGAGGAATTGCTTGGACTGAATCCTGTTCCCATGTGAGGCAGGGAAAAAATCTGAATGTAACTGAATTTGGTCTCTGCAAAAAAACAATAAAAGAAATTATAAAAAAACCCAGAAAATCTGTTTAAAAACCTGTTAAAAATGCAATATCTTGCTGATAGTGTTTCAAACATTGACTTAGTGAATTTTGGGTACCCCCTTTCTGTCTTTCCTACCCATCGTGAATATGCACAGGGTGGATGAAAAATCCTCTTGAGAGGGTAACTGGAGTAGAAGCAAACGCTGGGCTCAAGGTTATATGCTGCCTGGGCAAGAGACATCCATCCATCCCAGCTCCAGCACAAGATGCTACTTACATTAGAGTCTTGGCATCCACACTGTGTAGCTCTGTCCATAAATTCTATCACATTTGCTTCTTAAAACACTCCCTGGGCCATCTTGACAAGTTGTTCTGTTTGTTAGCACAGCTAAAAATATTTGTAGCTGGGAATGAAGACTGTGCCTGTTCTCAGCATGGTCTGAGTCACTCCTTGGTGAGTGTTTGGGTGCCAGGCTTGCTGTACACATCCTGAGCTGATGCTAGGACAGGTTTCTCCAGCACCTGCACAACAGAGGAGGCCAGAGCGAGTAGGGAACATGTAGGGTGAACCAGGTTTTGGGGTATGGGGGTGAGCCAGATGGTTCCCATTTCTATTGCATATGAGGGGATTTGCCCCAGTCGATCTGTGTGTTTTAAGGGACTTTAAAGCTCATCCAGTTCCAATCCTCTGCCACGGGCAGGGACACCTTCCACTAGAGCAGGTTGCTCCAAGCCCCTGTGTCCAACCTGGTCTTGAGCACTGCCAGGGACGGGGCAGCCACAGCTTCTCTGGGCACCCTGTGCCAGCGCCTCAGCACCCTCACAGGGAAGAGCTTCTGCCTAAGAGCTCATCTCAATCTCCCTTCTGTCAGGTTAAAGCCATTCCCCTTGTCCTGTCCCTACAGGCCATTGTCCAAAGCCCCTCTCCAGGTTTCCTGTAGCCCCTTTAGGCACTGGAGTTGCTCTAAGGTCTCCTCTTAAAGAGTCTTCTCTTCTCCAGGCTGAACCAGCCCAGGTCTCTCAGCCTGGCTCCAGAGCAGAGCTGCTTCAGCCCTCTCAGCATCTTTGTGGCCTCCTTTGGACTCTCTCATGCAGGATCAGGCTGAAGAAAAAGAATGGCCATACCCATTGTACTCAGTCCCCTCACTGCAATCTGAGACAAGGTTTTGTGGTTTGTTTTACTGAGCTCAGCTCTTCTGGAAAGCTATAGGTTTGGTCTCAATGAAGGTAACAAAGAGGAAAGGCGCTTGCAATCTGACTGTGCTTGCATTGGCACTTTGCTTCTCTTGTATCAATCTGGCTGCTATTTGGGACTGGGAAGGATGGGGTTTGGGGAGGGCAGCCTCTGGAAAACACCCCAGTCCCACCAGTTCCTGTAGGGCACCCAGAGAGAGACGCTGTTGGAAGGGGACATTAACCCCAGCAATTCTGTGACACAAACCACAGCTATTTGCCCTTAGTCCAGTAGAAACATCTTATTTATAGGAATTCCCTTCCTCCGTTCCAGGTTATACCTTTAGCATGAGGAATACCCACTTATTGGAATGGTTGTTCTTTACATCTTTCTTAATTCTCTAGCAACTTCTTGCTTTGACATATTCAGATAAATGAACAGGGGGAAACTTGTGTTTGTTTACTTGTTCTTTTAGAGATAAAACACCTCTGTGCCTCAGCCTTTGAAATACTGTGAATGATGGGGTTTGAAAGTGAATTTCGAAAATATTCTGAATTAAATATTTATGTTTAAGCTTTTACAAGGCCATCTGAATAAGCCTTTTGGGTTTTTCCACAGCAGACTTAATTGTGCTTAGCCGTATGTAAGAGTTTGATTCCCTAGCTACAAAAGCCTTCTGTTGGTTGTTGTGGAGGGTTCAGGCCCTGTGTAATCTCTGTGCTAAGGTGTTGAGCTAGGGTACAGTTTAGAGGGGTTTGCCATGAATTACACCCCTGAAGCGTTACAATGTGGATGAGTCTGGAGAGTGCAAGTCTATATGGCTGTGCTAGTGGATCAGAAGAGGTTAAATGCACAGTATTCTCCCCAGTTACCCTGTACCATTTAGATAGTCACCAGACTGTAGTCCTGACTTCTTGGTGTAAAAGGGAAATACCTCTGTGCTAGAGTGAGAGGTGCAGGAGACTGCAAAAAAGACCAGAAGACAGGATGCTCTGCAGAGGGAGTGCAGGATGCTCTACAGAGGAACTGAACATCCCTACTAACAACAGAAGAGAGAAATGTGTGTGGGTCTGGGCTTCTCTGCCTGTCCTCAGGGAACAGAAGCTGGTTTTCAGAAGCAAGGATAAGAAATTAGGAATCAGAGGCTAAAACTACATGTTCTGCTGGGAGCAAGCAAGGCTCCACTAGATGTCCTTCATGTCCACATAAATGACACCATCAGATTTCACTGAAAGGGCTGGAAGGTGTCCGCAGTAGGTGAGGGGACACATCTGAATGCATGTACCACAGGGTTCCTTTCTGCATGCAATGCGTTCACAGTGGCTGGCTTACTCAAAAACGTGACCTCTGTCCCTGGAGGAGTGTTTTTCTTGGTTAAAACTACTCTTTAGATCATTGAAAGCAAAAACTAACACCTTTGGAGAGACTGGTTATGTGTTACAGTCTTGTTTCTATGTTTTAGATGGCTGCTGCAGGTTTTTTACATACTCGAATTTACAATATATTATTGTTTATGTTGACTATGGCCAGTAGGAAACTCGTGTAGGTGGTAAGAGTTTCGCAAAGACAATCTGATGGAGAGCTAGTGTTCACTAAAGAAGGAAGGAGGTCAAGTTCCCAGCTTGAATGAGAAAGTGGCATCTCTGTCAGTAAAGTAGATCATTATTAGTGTTATTAGTACTCATATTATTTATAGTCATTATTAATCTTTGCTTTGGGACACAATGAGATGGGCATATTGTTTGATAGCTTGAGATCCCTAGCTATGTTCATGGACTGGGGAAAGTGTTACTGAATGCGAAGTTGTAAATGAAGAGGAATCAGATGAAATCCGTGGCAGTTATGTACTGAAACAGAGAATATTAGACCATTCTCACTGGCTCTGTAGACAGGTTATGGAGAGTGGGGTGGTGGTGAGTATGCTGCCATGGTGGTGAGTATCCATTAGTGCCCTGGATAGTGATAGTGAGAAGATCATTTAAGGTGCATAGTTTATAGATGTTGTGCTGATGCATTAATGCTCAAAGCATTAGCTCCAGGATGGAGTAACTGGAACCAGCCATGCTCAGTGGAGAACAGATATCATTAGGAAGACAGAAAACAGCTCTCCTGAGCTGCTGTTCTGTACTGTACTGGTGCTTGTGCTATCTGCTTTCCACACTGTTACACTCCAGGTCTAACAGGAGAACTGAACTTGGGAAAAGAAGAGAAGGAATGGGAGGGAAAGGGAAGTAAGAGAAGAGAAAATGGAAATTGCTGAAGAATTGATTCTCAGGCAGTACCTGCTCAGTGTTCACTGACAGAATGTCAGATGTTTAATTTCAAAAGGTTTGCCAGGTCTTTTAGTGGTGCTGGGCCATTTCAAACTACTCTGTGATGTTAGCAGCATTACTGGGTTGCTGTGCGGATTGGATGTTCCCATACAGGATGGCAGCAATAAGCACAATTTCCAAAAGCTGAATGTTCACTTATGATCAATATTGACAAAATGAATGTCAGCTTGCACGTAGTACATCTACATCCTACAGCAAGCTGGGAGATCACTGTCTGGAGAAAAGCTATATTCAGCATTGAAGGAGCAGGACTCGGAGTGCCTAATGTCATGCATCTGAATAGTTTCCTACTAAGCCAAGCTCACTTAAATTGATGCTTTCCACTGTGTTTGCACAGAAAATATTGCATGAACAAAGCAAAGCTCCTTCATTTTTGGTGTTTAATGCTGAAAAAATATGGACTTACGGTTTTATAGTTTCTTACTTGGGTACTTTCTGTCTTTTTCCAGTGGGGAAGGATGAGGAATTTTAGCAGCCTACATGCCTTAACAATGTGCATAGACACACATGTGCAAAGTGATCTGTTGTTTGAAGTGCAAGGGCAAAATTAGTATTACTGATACCATGGCAAAGGTGTGTGAAGAATTATACTTCATAAGAAAGCACTTTATATACACCAGATTTTGAGTACTTTTATACTTTATGCCTGCCGGCATTCAAAAATGATTGATTAATCTGACATTATCTGAGAAAACGGCCACTGCACTGTTCCTTCGTTATGTTATAGGAACAATATCTCAACTTAATGGAATGTATAGCAATTTGCTGTTGTAGCTATATTCCACAGAATCAAGTTGAAAAATAAAGACATAAGCTTCTGGATGGTATCAAACCAGGGCTTGGCAATGAGAAGGGTCTCAGAGTAAAGACAGGTTGAAGAAGATTGAAGGATGGTTATGGTAAAACAGGAATTCAAACAGATGTGGCAATTTGTTTTACAGCATAACCATAAAATGCCACTTTAAATGCCTCATTTGTATTCTATGTTGATGTAATAGATGTAAATCTTTCAGGGAGTTACTAAATATACATTTCTGTTGGCATGTACAAAAAACATATGATCAATGGGAGAAACTTGCAGGGATGCTTTGTTGTGAGGGCAGCATGACTGAACTTTCTGGGACTGGGTCACTCAAATGAGCCCTCTATTTCAGGCCACTCACTCTGCTCCCTTTTTGACATTTTATCACTTCACAACATTTGAACATTTATTTTCATCTTATAAGTCATAGTAACTGGCTAGTGACATGTCTGCTTTTGACACTCATTTGCTTATTGCAGAGGTCCCATCCATCTCACACATATGCTGCATCTATAAATAAGGCCTTCTGCTAACTGTTTTAAATGATCTGCATTAGGAAGAGTGGCATTCCCTATGAATGTGGATATTGCTGCAAATGAAACCACTATTTGTCAGGATTAAGGGAAGCAAAGGGTAAGATAAATTTCAGTTACAAAAGGACTTGTCTGGAAATACTCTGCAGATATCAATGGAGTTATTGAGACTCCGGCTCTTCTGAGTACTAACCCTGTGAAACCAGTGTGTGATGGTATCTGTAAGTCTCACATTTGCTTGCCAGATCCACTCATGGTTCAGCTTGAAATTCAGTTTGCAAATAAATTCCAGAAATTTCAAGCAAAAACGCTCTTGCTGAGGATTGCAGGATGTCTAATGAGCGATTTCCAACCTCCAGTTCTGTAGGGGAGCTTTCTCAATCTATGTGTAATGTGTTTCCCAGGGATTATTCAGTTCTCTTCCCCAGGAGGATTATATTCTTTTCATCTCTGGCCCTCTTTCCCCCTGGAGCGTTATAGAAGAAGCAGGATAGTCTCACAGAGAGTCAGTGAAGTGCATTACCTGTATCACCTATGTATTAGGAGCAAGAGCCTTCTCATACCTGCTACTAGGTCCTGATCCTGTCCTCTGTAGTCAAAGCAGGGAACTGTTTTACCTAGTCTAGCATTCAATTCCAAATAAAACTCCTAACTAACTTCTGAGTTATAAGATTCCCAAATGCTGCTTTTTGTAAGAAGTGGAATGTCATCATTCTATTTGTGTTGCTAAAAAGAAGTTGGCATCTGGAGAGATATTGGCACAAATGATGTTTCTCTGGGTTTTCCTTGGGTTTTTGTCATTACAGTGTTTAGGAATACTTCTTTATCCAGAAATAAGCATGATCTGCCTTGTATTTGGATGTATGTTTCTCTCTGTCATGCTCCTCTGACACATTCTTATTTAACTGAACAGTCTTTACACCAAATTTAACACTTTGTCGGCTATAGTACACAAAGGTTAATTTTCTCCTTCAAAGGTGTCTGCTTAGTGAGGAGGCTAAGGCACCCTTAACTTGCGATCTCTGTGAAGTCTTAGTTCAATGGTCATTGTTTAGAACACCAGGGTGGAGATAATCTGTTCATCTCTTAGTACCTGTAGTTGTCCTGATTGCTTGTACTCATTTGCTATGACTGCATCCATTATAGAATCATAGTCATAGAATGGGTAGGGTTGGAAAGGACCTTAAGCATTGACCTTGTAGTCTCACCTAAAAAAACTAGCACTCTGAAACCTAAACACTGACCTATTGTGAGGAAGTTCCCTTCCAGGGTGTTTGCAGAAGTAGTCACAACTACCCTGCACAGCTCTGTGGCAGAGAGGCTGTTTCCATGCTCTGTGATTCAGTTGGGCTGCTCTGTGTTTGTGCTGCTCACTTCAGAAGACTGGGTGAAGTGCTGAAGGCTGATGAGTTTTGTGTCACACAGATCTGCGCCAATGCAGTCTAGATCCAGAGCCTGCTCTCTTCTCAGTATGCAGCCCAGTTTTGGAATGTCCATTTTCATTCCTTCACAGCCCTTTTGGCTTGGTAGCTACTAGATGGAACATGCCAGAATATTAGGTAGTAACTGGAGTTTAATGCCTTTTTCTTAGAACTTCACTATGTGTTGAGAAAATGCATACAGCAGCTCTTTGCCACTGTTTCTCTTCTCCATTTCCATTTTACCATAATGTGTTCTGAAAGCCTAACATTCATCTTCCAGAGCACTCAGTTTAAAGTGCTGCTTTGAGGTACTCCATCTCTGAAAAGTGGCATGTGTATTTGTTTTGTTTCTGTATCTGGAGGAGTGTGTATTTCTTGGACCTGTTCCCTGTGTCCGGAGGAGTGTGCATGTGTAAACTGCCTTGCTTTGCAGTAGTTTCCCACAAGTACTGCTCAGGCACATAATCCAGCTGCTCTGTACAACTGGTAGGCAATGATTTAACCAAGCGGTGATTTGCCTGGAAAACCAGGGGGGAGGGAGTCTACCCAGAGTTAAGCCCCATATGTGATGCATCTGTCTGTAATCTCCTCTTACCTGCCTCTTGTTTCTTCATTCTCTAATCATTCCTTCCACTGATTCAATGCTCTCAAATGGATAATTCTCTTGCTTTCACGTCTTCTCCTTTCTATATTGACTCTCTTTTCCAAGAGGCTGTTGTTTTCCCTGTTGCCCATGGGACATTTGATTGCTGTGGCAGTCTGTAGAACCTCTCTCAGTGAACTCCCACATCACTTATTGCTCTCCTTCTATCTTGTTGAACTACACTGTCAAAGGTTTGGGGTTGTTTTGTGCCATCTGATTCTGTAAATATTTAAGCTAAGAAATGTGCCAAGAATGGTGTTAGCAAAAATAGGATGCTGCAGAACCTAGAGAATAAGTCAAAATCCACTTGTCTTCTGAGAACCAACGTTAAATAAAGCCTCATAGAGCTCCTTGTTTACTCCCTCTCATGACTCTGAGTTTACTGAAGTTGAAGGTCAAATAGCCTTTCTCCAGTTATTTGTCGGGGTTGGCTTTCAGCTTTTTGCCACTAACAGCACCAAAGGAGTTAATTCTTCAGTGATAGTGGAAGGTGGCATTGCTGTGGCTGCAGGCTTAGGATTTGGTCTTCAACAAGGTATCTTAAAGGTCTTTTCCAACCTAGTTGATTCTGTGATGCTGTAATTCTATAGGTGGCTGTGGCTATGGTATCAGAGAATATGGCTCTGAAGAGTTACAAAGTTGGAGTCTTCTCAGAACAACCTAGAATTGCAACCTGAGCACAAGAAGTCCTGTTTTACTTGTACACCTTCTCCAGACACTTTGTTAAAAACCTCCAGAGTTCCCCTGTCTGGAGGGGGTGTATGTCTGTTTCGCGGTTTTAATAACAAAGAAGAGAGAAAGAGGAGAGAAACAAAAGAGGGGTGTTAGTGGCAGCTCAACTTAGACTCCAGAGCTACAAACCCCAGCCCTGGGGTTTTCTGATGGTGTTGGGCAGGTTGATGTTCGATGTGCATGCCTGTTCATCCAGATTAGAAAATCTTTGGCAGGTAGCCACTATTCTCACTGCACATATATGCAACTTAAAGCACCATGGGATGCTTGATATGCAAAAGTTATGCATAGACCTTGGATTCTGCATGTTCAATTGGAACTTGGAATTCATCCAGCATTGCAGACACTGATCGAATTCTACAAGTTTTATGGACTGTACTTAGAACTGCAAACGACCTGTGTTTCCCCTGTTTTCCAATTGTGCCTCCTCGTCTGAAGAGCTTTCTGTCTATCAAGATTTGGGTTCCTATAATTAAAGTACTTGACTGCAGAAAATTCAGGGAATGAATCTGTGAAACTTCCAAACATTCCACTGACCCCTTTATCCCCCAAAACACACCCACTCTCTCCGTATCTCAGTCTCTCATTCAGTATGCAATGCACAGCATAGATGACTGCATCCCAGTGATGCCTTCCAAGGATACTCTCCCACAATCTCTGCCTCGCACTTTACTGTGACAATTTGATCAGTGAGATGTCCTCAGAATGATCCTGAAGCACCTAGTAATGGCACTTGGCCCTTCCTTTCTTACCTGACTTGCTGCCTACCTTTGCTTAGTCCTGATACGCCAAAGTAACGTACACAGGCAGGGTTATTAGAATTCATTGAGAATTTAGTGGACACTGTTGCAGCCTAACACAGGCAATCAAGTCTTGATATCACCAGCATAGCTTTACTCTGACAAGAAGTGTGTGAGACTCAGGGAGGTCAGCAGAAACAATAAATGATGGTGGCTTCACATGGTATCCTTCTGGCTTCACCACATTTAAAAGACTGGAGACCAAGAAAGGCAAGTGCTATGCTAGAAGCCTTTCCAGACTTCAGCAGGAGAGGAACCCCCCAAGGCATGGGGCACTTCCACTGCCTCAGTTCTTTAGGGAATCAACCACTCTTAGCAGCCCATACTGATAGCCACAGTAATATATTTGAGATGGTATTTGTGTTAGTGCAGGGCCTGTTGGGCACTGGAAAGAGAACTCAATAAGAAAGAAAGATCAGACAGATAGGAGGAAATAACTAAAGAGTATGTTTTACTTCTGTCTTGTACGGAAATCTCTGGGAAGTAAATGCAGCAGCCTGCTCTATCCTTGTGTCTCCCACTGATGAGAATTATCCCAAAGCAAATTTAGCAGGGAAATCACATGTTGTTAGTAGTTTCATATTTTTGCTATTCCTGGACAGACTGAAGGCTCGGGCAACATGAAGGAAGGAGCAATGCTGCATTCTGCTTTTCCTCTGGCAAGATATTCCTCAGCAAACTTACAAATATTGACCAGGCAATTATAGAGCAGATATTGCTCCAAACAGATGACTTATTCTAACAATTATTCTAATTCTGATTCAAGTGACATTTAAATATGCTTAATCCTGTATTTTTATGCATTATTTTGCATACCACAAAAAGATGCAAGCAAATGTACTGTAAACTGCAAATTTGATGTCTTTAACTTTGGGACCATGTAATTATTTGTTTTGCTTTCACCACAAAGCTTCACTGCTTTCATTTATAGCACTTTTTCACTAGCTGGTTTTCAAGCATATTCTTAATCTCGAGCTGCATTTGCTATAAAAACAAAAATGCTCTTGCGAACGGTTCTGAAATGTGTTTCTTGGTGTTGTGTGCTTTCCATCCCCAGAAACACACTGTTAACCTCAAGGAAATGTTAATCTTTGGGTGTACACAAACAGCAAGTCTTGTTTCCTAATTTCATACTTAAAGATAATAGGCTGATTCACACTGGAAGCAGTGAAGCTTGAAAGTGAAATGGGTTTAAATTTACAGCGAAGCAGTCTAGATTGTGTTTTGTCTTGCTGTAAAACAAAAGATTCGTGGCTATTTACATGTAATTGTGTGCGCAGAGTCAGTCCTTTATGTGGCTATGTATCTTTTCCCCTGATTAGAGCTTTTGTTTCTTTTCCCAATCTTCAATCAAAAACAAGGTTTAAAAAAACTAGAATGGGAAGGCTAAATGCAGAGAGACTGGATCAAAATGAAGCAAACTGTCAGGAATTTATGAATATAAATAGTTTTTAGCAAAAACATGTTATCAAGAAGTTCTCTCAACTATATTTGGCATTTTTGGAGCAGGAGTGTTGGTGCTTTATTACAGAACAACTCCATGAAAAGGGAGAGTTTGTTGAGCCTCAGCCTGGAGTGTCCTTGCAATGAATACAGGAAACCTAACTGGTGCACTCTGCTCCTGTGGCAATAGCCAAAACCCCATGATTATTTTTGTATGTTGTTGGAGCATGCGTCAACCAAAAAGCTGTAAATAATCCATAGGAATGCTGAACTGACACAAAATTATTTATGATGAAAGCAAAGGTTATAAAATATTCATCTTTTTATTCATGTATGATGGTAAAATGAAACAAGGTGAGCAGCACACCTCTTTTCTGTCTCTCCTACTTTCCCTCTTGCTGCCTAATAATGATGGAGAAGAGGCAGGCTGGAAGCATTCCAGTTATAGTTCTGAGCTGAATTTTATATTGTTGCATGCCTCAGACTGGCTCTTAAATTTGTACATAGCCTGGTAACTTAGCCTACAAAGCATATGTTCCCCCTCAACTACATAGACTATTAAAGCCAGAATTATAGGCTCATCTTCATGAAGGAGATGATTTCTGAAGCAGAAGCTCATGGCTCTTGGCACAGCTGGGCACTGTTCTGACTCCAGAACTTTGGTTACAGCTGACAGGGGCTGCATGTGAATGTGATCTGCAGGATCAGACTCCAAGGTGCTACATAATGCAGATCTCTATAGCCACTGCCATGTGGTGGGACTGGGGGTTTGTTGGTTGCATGCTGAATTCTTCAGAGTTTATTCAGCAGTTATGCAGCAGCTGCCTTGGGAGGGTTTCTCTGTAGTTGCTGTTTCAAGCCTGATGACCCTACATCTTAACCATTGGCCTGCTTCAGCAATATGTTTGCTGCTGTAGGTGCTCACCACATTCTGTGTTAGCCGAGAATCACTCATGCCCTGGTTTTAGGGGCAGTGATTCTTTGAGGAAGGTGAGTTTGCAGGCATCTGGAGCAGCACTGGTACTTCTTATCTCTGATCCTCAAAGAGGTGTTGAATTCACAAAAGAGCTTCTTACCACATGCTGTACATCACATTCATACTGGTCAAACTGTGGGCATCAGGGAATAAAGCAAGGTTGGAAAGACACCCAGGGGTGGAGGTTCGGGTAAAGCCCACAGCTGAATACTTAATACTTTCTCTCTTCAACTCCAACATGGGGGATGAAAAAAAACCCAAACCAAACCCCACAAGAAGAACACTCACTTATGTGGGTTCCCATTTATCTCATTCCTTTCCTGTGCCATTTTGCCCAGGGCCTTGTACGTATTAAAGGAGGCCAAAAGGGAAGAGGGGAAAGAGCATGGAGAAGAGGTAGAAAGGGGAATAGCATCATCCAGTCCTGGTTATGTGGAATACTTGCCAACAAAAAGGGATACCACCCACTCTGAGGACAAGGAACAGGGTGTTGCAGGCATTTATTCAACTGCCAGTGGTGTATTCAGTTCTCTGGATGCCATTCCTGAAATCAACTCCCAGACCCCAGCTGTAAACATAGATACTAAATGCATACCTCAGAAAAGCACTTCTAAATGCAAATGGCCTGCTTGTCTTTGTGTGCATGAAGCCACTTGGGCGTGCATATGGGCGTGCATCATATTCAATTTTTCTGTGATTGACAGAATGTCTTCCAGACCAGAGGGATAAAAAGAAAAGTGGAAGTCAAAGCCTCTGATTTTTATTTCAGCAGTAGCCAGGCACATACATCTGTGTGAGGAATTTGGCATCAGCACTTCCAACTTTTGCCAAACCAACAAGAGTAATTGGTGTAACAAGGCCCTCGTGAAATGAAAACACACATGAACTAAGTATTTCACATCTCTACAGTGGAAGTTATTTTTAGGGTTAATTTGGGTTATGCGGTTATATTGTTCATGATTAATACATGGTCTTTACTATGCAAATCGTGCTTGTAAGGAGCAGAAACCAGCTGGTTTAGGTAGTCTTAATGGCACCATAAATATGTGTGATAATATTTTCCTGTCCTGGACCCCTTAAGAGTGCACTCTCAAGCACAGATCACTTTTGTGATAGGCTGCAGACAGTGAGGAGAGGTTTAAATGATACGCAGATGCTGGTTAGATACTGTGGGGTTTCAGTTTTTTCACTGTCATGTCCATATTGTATGTAGTTCTGTCACCAAGGGATGCACTAAATAGACTTTACACTGTGGAAAATGAACTGATTGGAGCTGGTTATGTGGCATAAGGAGGAAATCACTTTCCCTAAAATGCTTCTTGGAACTAACACAGGTGTTTAATGTCTGAGCTGGGCATTCCTAGGGTAGACCATGCCATTACAAACTTACTATTTCTGACTGGTATTAACTAAGTTGTTATTATTCTTTGAAACATCATGGGTTTTGTATGTGGCAGATTATTTTCATGTGCTTCCTGGTATTTCTATCTGTAGGGTGTCCTGGGATTGTACTTCCAGTCTTTGCTCTGCAGGCAGAGTAGCTAGAATTCACACAGGAAAGAAAACTAAGCTTCATATGGATCAAAGATTTCAAATATTGTATGCCTTATGATAATATCAGAAGAACTGGATACACTCATTTTGTGTTCCATGCAAATAGTATGCTGCAGCATTTAGGGTACTCAGGAGAATTTCATGGGGAAGGCATCGTATTGCCAGCTCTTCGCCCCCTTTAAGACAAGCACTGGTGAAAAGGGAAGGGGGAACAAAATTAAACCTTCCCACAAATAATGCAAAGATATTGCTCTACAACAGGCCATTAGTGCATCAGCTTTATTGCTTCTTGACAGTGTAGGTGAAAAATTGGTTTGTTCTCACATAAAGTTTCCATGAAATCTCTCTTTCCTGTGAAACTTTCTTGGGTGGGAGAAAGGAAATCCTCTGTTTTCCCTTCCCCAAGATGAATGGGGACATTTGATACCCTGGCTATAGCTCCATGTCAGAGATCTTTGAAATAGGGATTCTGTGTGATTCATGTGAAAACTGAAAGCTGCACAGTTCTGGTCTTTAAATCTGGTCCTGCTTTAAAGCAACATTTTTTGGCAAGGAGAGAGGATGCCTTTGATGAAAATGAAATTGGGTCCTAAAGGCTGTTTCAACAGACTTATCAAAAATTTCTCAGAGCTCAGAACAAGAAGTATCGCCTGCAACGTACTCTGCTTTCTGGGGCTTGCTTCCTCCTCGGCACTGGTCTGCCTTGGAACCTCTTTCTAAAACCAAACTACAGGCAAAATTGTTAGAAACAAGGAAAGAAAGAAAGAAAAATAAGGAAAAAGGAAGAAAGAAAAAAAATCATTTTTGATATGAAGAATCAAACTGAAAGAATCAAAACCTTGTGAGCTTTACAGCTCAGGTTTTTAATTTCAAGTTGTGTAGTCACAATAAGCATCTGACCTCCTGGATTGCCATGTAACCTCAACCTAATCATGCTGAGCTCTGTGTGACAGGGAAGGAAAGCGCATCACTGCACGTGTCACCCACACTGTGATGTCTTTACTGATACCTTTGCAGAAACGTAACGAGCAGGTTCCTAAAACTACCTAAAAGTACTCTCTGAACAAAAATTAAAGGCCGTCTCTGAAGATGAAAAGAAGAATGCCCAGCTACTTTGTCTGGAATAAAGCAGCAAAGGGTACATCACACTGAAGGTACGGCTGCTTTTAAATAATATCAACTCTGAAAACAGAACTAGAGTCTTGGTCCAGTCCTGAAAGAGCAAATATTTCTTGCTCGACAATGTCAAATGTGTTTCATGTCTTATTATTCTGTTTTAATAGTGCATAGCCCATGTTATCTCTCTGCATCAATATCCCCTAGATAATGGCCATCCCTGTTTTAAAGGCTTTATAGGTAAACTCCAGCTATTTAATATTTTCTTTTATAGCCAACCAGTCTTTTCCTTTTCATGAAAGAGACCATAGTGATCTACGGATACAGCCTGGCACTGCTTTGTCTGTTACATGATTGTTATGTTTCCATTTATACCACAGTCTCCTCTGTACTGTTCAGATCTAGAAAAGGCAAAAGAAAAAACCCTACTGCAGAGTTAGATTTTCTGTTTGTGGGAATGCATTTGAGAGCAGGGGGAGGGAGGGCTTCATAAAGTCCAATTTTTTAATAAAACCCAATTTCCTTTTCACATCACAGCCACACTGTGACAAAAGAATTGCAGCAGGTGTCTTTCATGGAGAGAACATGATTGTGAAGCTTGCTGGCATCCTGCTTGCTCAGTGCTTCTGATACCAACAGCCACGTGAGGGGCTCTGCCATTAGAGGAAAGCTGTACCCTGGCTGTGGCTAGAGGGGGGGTCCACAGCAAAGGAGGCAGCAACAAACTGTGGAGGGCTATGGTGGTCTCTCTCTTTTGCTCCTTGTCTGTCACCATGTGGTGTCCCCGATCCAGCTGAGCTGTGTGTTACTGAAGCACAGTGTGAACTCTTAATTCCCCAAGTGCTCTGCCACCCAGCACAGACGGCATCATTGCCATTGGAACAGGCATTGGAACAGACTGCCCAGGGAAGTGGTTGAGCCCCCATACTGTAAGTATTTAAAAGATGTGTGGCTGTGATACTTAAGGACATGGTTTAGTAGTGGACTTCACTGCTGGGTTAACTGTTGGAATCAATGATCTTAAAGGTCTTTTCCAACCTAGCTGATTCTATTCTATCATCATGTGGAAGGTTATAGGGTTGCACCTCCATGTTCCAGGTGTCATCACAGAGCAAACTTCCCTGAGGACAGGGACCTGTGCTTGACTCTGTGCTGCAGCAGGGCAGGGAAGAAAGGGCACTGCAGTACAAGAAGGCTGATTATGGCCTTTGCCTCTTCTGTGTAGGAGGACAGCTTCAGATAGCCTCTGGTTTGCAATGAGAACCTACACTTCCTCCTGCCATCCACAGTCCTTAGTTCTGGGCTTGTAAGAGGGACAAAACAGTGAAACCAATGGTGATTCTCTCTTCTTCTACTTTTTGCTTCCCAAAGTGCTCGTTATCACATTCCACTTAAGAAGGCATAGCCTGACACCACAGTGAGATGGGCTGCTGTCATGCTACAGACAGAGATATGGGTGACTTTCATCTTCGTATCCAGAGTGCAGTTTCAAGCAAAGGGCACCCTGCCATGGACATCATACCTTTGTCACACTCTAAACCCGTGTTGAAGCAGAGAAAGCATTAAAGTTTAAATAGAAAGATTGCCAGTAATGTGCAATAGGCTGCAGGATAGCTGCCTGATAGTACCTGTGTTCTGGATCTGAATAAGCAGCTCTTTATTTCACTTCTTGCTCCAGTGAAAAGACCTCAGGTACTTCTTGCAGGGATTGGATGTGTTACAGTGACCTTAGACTGTGCTGCCCAGGCCAGGTAGGGAACACATTCCTCCAGCCATGTTAGTGCAGCTCTTACATCTGAATTCCTTAATTTCATGGCTTTGTTTCTGGCTCATAACATGGAACATTGAGGCTACTGTGCCCAGTGCCATGTCTGTAGATGTCCATTCCAAATCTTGCTGACACAGTCTACTAGCCCAGAAAGAATTGCCATCAGTGTTTTGAAATCACCTGAAGACAAGGCGTCCTGCTGAGCACTGTGTAATTGCAGACAGCAGCTGCAATGTGCTTCCTTGCTACTGTTTTCCCCTGTTTAGTAACCTTTGATTGTTCCTGTCAGTTGTACAAGGCTTATAAAACCTGATTTCTAGCTTCAGCTGTGTGTGCATATCTCTTGTTATTGTGTCTATGCTTAGGTAATCACTCATGTTGACAGAGAATTTCCCTTGTTCTTCCAGGTCAGAGCCCCTCTAGTCATTACATTAATTTGAACAGTTTAAGAATGATCAACAACAAAAGCAGAAAACACCATTTGCTTTCTTTAAATAAACAGCTCATCTTCCTGCAACTGCAATACCCTCTGCTTATCTCGCTCACATATTGTACCATAAATTTATGCTGTCTGTGAGCTCCTGCCTCCTGCATGTTTCATAATTCTTTGGATTGCATCCTTAGCAACAATTCTGACTTGCAGCCTGTCATTAGTTCTGTTGTCCAATATCTGAGATCAGATGCAGTGTGTGAAGAAGTCAGTGGAGCTGTCACAGTTCTAACACCACTACTACAGCGAGTTTGGGGTGTTCTTGAAATGGATTATACTCTTAGTCTTCAACAATATGGCTGTTGATAGGTTTCAGCAAGGTCTTGATTTATGTAGGTTGTTTTTAACCCAGCATTACATCAGAAGTGTTACTGAATCATATGGGATGTTTTCTTCTGTTCTCTGGTTCTTCTTGGTTTTTCTTCCTTTTTTCTTTTTCAATCTTCTCTTCCCATAAGTGACACTTAATGGAGCCAGTTAACACATTCACTTTTCCATGTCAAACCATCCCAGTTTCAAAAAGCAATGAACCCCTAAAAGCAATTTAGCACCATCGTAGCAGTAACAGATTTAACTCTGGACAAATCCATGCTGAATTTGTTCATCTGTCAGATGGACTTTCCAATGTGCAGCTTCAAATCAACACAGCTGGTGCAACCGTATGTGCTCCTGGTTTGTGCATCGAACTTTACTTTCTTGTTTGTGCATCCATACCCTCAATCTTCTGAAAATATTTTCTGAATGAATCTGCCTGTGTTTAATTTGTGGTTATTTGTCACTTGCAACCAGTGTTTCCCTGCAATGTTCCAGCTTCTAGAAGACTGCTGGCCCTAGATCAGGCATCCATGGCTGAGAGGAGCTGTGATGAGCACAGGGTCAACTCAAAAGAAATGGAAGGTGGTACCAAACCTAACGGTTTTCTCTTGCCTCCAAACATGCACCAGCCTGTTGGTGCATGCGCAAAGCTGAAAGCAGAGGAACTCTGTCCAGTTTTGCAGCTGAGTGATCAGAAATAAATCAGAACTGCTGGCTGTGTTCATAACATCACTGCAGCACAAACCTGCATTACGCTGTCCTGGAAAAGACCTGAGCAAAAGCATATGCAGTTAATGCTTCTTCTCCATTCAGCTGATGGTGTCTGTGGTGGGGCTGCCAGTCTGATTGTTTTGTGCGGCTGGTTTTCATTCTCAGCATCTGCCCAGCAGAAACTGGAAGGGTCCATGCAACTCAGAAGCTGCTGAATAGGTCTCACATGGAAATAACTCTTCTTTGTGATGTTACCTGAATTTGAACAATACACCAGAAAGCAGAAGGCTGGGTTTGGGTGACATCTCCAGGCAGATACTCACAAAGTTTTCCACCTTTTTCAGTTATAAAATAAGTCTTTTGGTTTGGGATATATAAATTGAGACCACATAAGTTCAGAATAAGATCCTCTGTCCCTCCCCACCTACACACACACACACACGCACGCACACGATCCATCACCTTACATCAGACCTTTCCCTTTGGCTAATTGTGGGTTTGCTGCACAAATCCCATGTAGAGTGCTCAAATTTAAAGACATTGCATATAAGTTTGGTGATGTAGAATGCAGCAGGGAGATTGCTGGGGCCCCTCACACCACAGTGACATTTTTTCACTGTGGGCATGAGTGTGTTCCTACAACATCTTTGAAGTCGATGTAGCGAAGAAAGAGTTTACAAAATAATGAGCATTCTTGCAGCCAGGACTGCAACTTGCAGGGAAATCTGAGGACTGATACACCATTTGGTTTCCCACCGTCTACATTTAGAAGATACGTCTGTTTAAAATACCAAGCGAGAGGCATATCGGGCTATTGCAGTAGTAGGGTATTTTGGATTCCAGCCACTGATTTAAATGCATGCTACCTGCCAGCAGTTTAAAGGGGAGCTAGTGCTTGTTTTTAGTGTGAGACATAAACTCCACCAAATAAATCCAATATTAATAGCCTGTCTCCTCCCACCAATTACTTCAAAGCAACTGGCTGTTTTGAGACAAGTATTGAATTGTTATCAAAATGTCTCAATCTCTCAGCTTAGACATTGACATGTTCCATAGGGACTTTATTTCTTTAGCCAGAAATACAGCTTTGAGGATTCCACTCAGTAACTTCCCACTTGAGTTATAGATTTTCTGTCAGGAAAAATAAAATCATGCTTGTATACAGCTACAATTAAAACATATGGCTCTGCTTTGGCATCTGTTCTTTTTTTCTATTTAAAGGCTTGGAAGTGTAGAATAAAAGGCGTAGTTCTATGACTGTAGTTTTTGTTAGAGATTTTACACTGGCATTTCTCTGGCCTTTCTTTAAAAGCTATAGCAATGGTTCTTTGCTCTTGGTCTCTGGATCATAGCTTCTTCAGGGAAGCTGCAAAGCCTGAATTAAAATGTGTCCAATTAAACTAACAAAAGACTAGATCTGGAAAAGGTATTTAGGTTTGTTGTAGAAAGCCAGCATAATTAAGCTGAAGATTTGCATAAATACAAATACAACTGGAGACCCCCTTTGCTACTCTGAGCTTTCTGAATTGGAAATAAATAGTGTTACAGTTGTAGTAGAGTAGGAAAAGCCCATTCTGTCCTCAATACCTACCTAGACTGAATTTGGAGAGCAGAAAAGGTGTCTGAAATTTGCATGTAACTTTTCCTTCTGAGCCGTACACTTTACATCTCTGTAAAGTGTATCAGTGTTAAAATAAATTTGTTTTGCATTTTGATGCCATTTTTACTTCTCATGTTCCAGATTCTGAGTTCTCAGATTGAGTGTTACAGTGTTATGGACACAAATATGGAAACGATCTTGGTTGTTTGGCAGTACCTTCACACTCACTGATCAAACACTAAGTGCCATATGATTACTTTAATAAATCACAGCGAAGAATACAGTTTACAGTTGGATTATCAGGATCCACAGAGCAACGTGCTAAAATATTCATCACATTCAAAGATGAACACATTTGAAGAAATCAGGATCTTCACATTGATAATCTTTGAACCAAAGTAGGCTGATTTTAGTGAATAAGTTACTCATGAATTATTTGTTCAGCTCTGAAAACAATGATGAATCTTTTAAAAGCAGCAGTGGATTTTTTGATGAATAGAGAGCCTTGAAAGCATCTGGTTTGGATGTGTCTGTATATTCAGATTTATTTGGAGTCTCTTTTCACCAGCAGGCTAGTGAGACAAATGAAACTACTGCCAAGAGACAAATTCTCCCATTGAAGTTTTTGGGACAATCCTCTATGACCTTAGCAGTCTGGGTAGAGTATTGGGTAATGGTTCCACTGGAAGCCAAGAAAGCAAATTCCATCAAACAAGTTTCTAGAGCATATAGCTTCTTATGACACATCAGAACAACAACAGCAATGATAATGAACCCACCAACAGAGGCTGAGAGAAGCAAGCATTTTCATTAACCTCTTTGGAGTTACTGCAGTGACCCACTTTTCAGTCATGGGATTTAGTGTTCCAGAAGGCCCTTAAAACAACTGCTTTGTGGCTGGTAAACACCATAAGAAGAGACAAGAGATGCCGTGCTTTGGGGCCATGGAAAAAAGGCAAGATAGAAGTCTGCACAGCTGACCACAGTGTCAGCAGGAGTGCTTGCCTGAGACACTAGCCAGTGTACTAGGACCTAAGGAATGGATCAGGGATACAGCTCCTGGGGGGAAATTCCTGCCTTAATCTTCCAGTGCTTCACACCAGTGGGTGGTGCACATTGCATCTCTGTGGCTCTGTTAAGTCACAGAATCACAGAGCAGTTTGGGTCAGAAGGGACTGTTGAAGATCATCTAGTCCAACCTCAGATTTATTCATATTTTTTAACCTTTCCCTTGTCTCTGACCAATGCAGAAGATCTGTTCCTGGATGAGGTGGAGATCTTGCAGAAGTCATAATGCCAAGCTCTCCCATCAGCAGATTTCTAAACTCTTCAGTAAGAGTTTCCTTATTTTCTCTATGGGGAAGCTGAGCCGTTGTGACATGACATGATCTCACTGAAGTTAAGGAAGCATAGCACAAAATCCACAACCCCCCCCCCCCCCCCCCCGC
>WYDI02005860.1:0-25085 GCA_009867235.2 Psittacus erithacus
TGGTTTGTGTTATACCTTAGTTACTGGACTGTTCTTATCTCAACCCGTGGGAGTTACATTCTTTCCATTCTCCTCCCAGTTTCTCCGGGAGTGGAGGCGGAGGGAGGGGGGGAGTGAGTGAGCGACTTCGTGGTTCTGAGTTATGACTGAATTTAAACCACAACAGCCAGGAAAAAACTGAGTGAAGTTTCTTTAGTGCTGTGTCATGGTTTAACCCCAGGACATGCTGCAATTATTTTTTTTCAAATTTAAAATAATACTTGTTGCTTCCTGGAGTACAGGAAAGACTCTACATGAGGGAAAAAAAAAAGAAAAAACATTTGGATGATATCAAACCGAAATGAAATTGTTCTGGTTTACTTTCAAGGAGTTCTACTGCTGACCACTGTAAAGTAATCAGCATGTCTACAAAACCTAAGAGAAAGGGCTAGTTACCTTTGCAGATTTTTTTGTAATTTTTCCTTTTTCAGGAGAAATATTAAAGTGAGCAGTCTTGCGGAAGCTGAATGTTACTGGAAGGGACTCGGATTCGTTTTTGAGTGTGCACAGAACTTGTGTTTGTTCACCCATGAAACAGTCCGAAAAGTTAATAACTGGTCCTGGATTAAAAGTTAACATGACAGGAAGCCCAGAACCTGTCAAAGCTAAGTCCATGTGATGAGGATGATTCACTGCAATAGACAAACACATAAAAAAAAAAAAAAACACACCAAAAAATCTCACACACCTATTCTTTTACACACAGAAAAGTCATACTGTAGTTTCATAGTTGCAAAATCAATATAAAACCATAATACAATGTAATTATAATGCAATTTTCTATAAACTTAGCCCAGACATGCTTACTTATAATGGCTGTTAGATAACATATTCCGTCATTACGGAAGCTGAAGCTGATCAACTATCCATTTGAAAATGCACAAAACTGGTATTAGCAGTATTAGCAAAATGCTGGTGACTTGCAAATGACTGAGTGGTTCTTTTATGTCCTTCAAATATTTACATTTATAATTAAGTTCTAGATGTTCACTAGCAGCTGGTGTATTCATGACATACAATTCCCTCCTCCTTTCTACTCACTGTTCAAAGAGGTTTTGGTGCTAAAACATTAAAGATATAAGTTACAATAATTTACTTGCATGAATAGAAAAAAAAAAAAAAAAAAAAAACCAACCAAAAAAACCCCCACAATTTCCCATATAACTGCTAAGAGGAAGAAACTAAAAAAAGGAAAAAAAAAACAGACATACAGTTTTATCATCCATATACACATTTCTGATAGTCACTATACATTTCCAGTAACAAACCTTTGATTGCTGTATCACCATTATTGAGGGTCTGCAGACAGACATCTTTATTTCCAACATCCTCAAATCTCAGAAACAGTACATAATCTTGTTTTGGTGATGAGTCATGCCCTCCAAAGTACCTTCGAAATTTTCTGTAAGATCCACAATCTCTAATTACAAGATGGGGAAAAAACAAAACACCAAACTCCAACCCATAAAAAAATCAAGGCTTTTTTTCATCAACCAGTCTGGCTTTGTTGTTGTTGGACACAGTTTGAACAAATGGCCTTTACACTTCCTTTCAGACAGTGGAACAGCAACAAATTTAAACTCAACAATACCTGCATGCCCATTATACTAGTCATTTGATATCTTGTCCAGTCTACAACAGTATTCTAAACTAATACTACATGCATACTAACCACCTACATTTATAGTTTAAGTATGGGATATGGCTAGAGAACATTTTCTTTCCCTTATCTTCAAAAGAAATGCTCCTTTATGCTTTTTTTTTTTTTAATGGAACGAAATTAATCCAAAATGTTTTGGTTTCTTGGTGATGATATATGTACTCTTTCAAAATTCTGCGCATATCGTATATCTTTAGGAAATAAATCTGCAGTCATTAAAAAGACACTTAATCTGACACTGTAAAACTCTCAACAATCTTTAAAGATTTAACATACTTAATGAGAGCTGCAATTAGTTCTCTTGGCAAAATCTAATAAAATTCTTGTTCTCGCAAAAAGAGCTTAACCAATTCTTGGTTCAAATAAAACCTTAATGTATTATAAAACCTCAATGTATTATAAAACCTCTTCCAGATAATCCCTTAAGACTTTACTTTCTCATTTGCAGTATCATGCCAAGCATTTCTTTAAAGACCCATAAAACGTAAGAAATCATTCATTAAAAAAATTGCAGACACATTAACTTAAAACCATTACAGAATAGCTTAGACAAATCAGTTTGTATATACGTATCTAATTTGAAGCACTCACTCACTTTGGAGTAAAGCACAGTGTAACCAAACACTTCCCATAAGGTAGCAAGGTGCCTTGATTAGGAATGCACAAGATCAAGGTGGAAACATCTACATCTCTTTTTCTATTCTTGAGGCTTAAGTCTCGTAAAGCAGCATCTGTACTCTTCTGAAGATCTGTTCCCTAAAATATAATCAAAATGTAGAATAGTTTGGCCTGTTTTGCTTCCCCTTTTGTATTTGGTATTTGGGTGGGGTTTGGGGGGGTTTGTTTGTTGATTTTGTTGTGGTTTTGTTATTTGGAGCTGTTTGGTTGGTTGTTTGGGTTTTTTGGGGGCGTAGTACTGTTTCTTTCCCTACACATACATTTTCATATCATTCACACATCATCACACAGAAATTCATAACTTAAGTAATAGCACTGACATAGCTACCTATCACATAGCTTATTAACCAATTTTTAAACGTCAATCCCATGACAAGGTCTTGAATACCCTTTATAAAAATGATGCTCACTCACACAGTTTCACTGTCTGAGAAAAACAAGTGAAACCAGATTCATAACGTCTTAGAATATCAAAGCAGGATTTCAAGCAAAATCATTCAAAAAAAACCCTAATAAACAAGTAAATAAACCCCACACAGATGCACGGAATGTACTTAATACTGTCAAGGTTAAGATGTCACAAAGTGAAACATAGATATCTGAAAAACTGAATTCCAGATTTTATTATAGGAACATATTTGTTGATTAGAAGTTTCAGAAAGCCTGTGGATCAGGAAATGGTATGACATAGTAAAAACTACTGGAAGATTATTTTGAGAAATAAAAAAAGCAAAAACAGAAGTGAAAATTTCAACAAAATTTATTTTCAACTGAAATAAAACCCAGAACAGTTTCTTACCATCTCTCCTCCAATGGCATTGTCTTCCAGTACTGCTACCCAGTCCATACACTCAGGACTTTCATTGTATAAAGATATTTGTTCAGTCTTTGAAGACCCAAAGTACACTGGTCCAAAGTTAATGCATTCCAATATATTTCCACAAGACACTCCCAGAACTTTAAGAACTTGTTCAACCACAACAGCTTTGATCCGTACTTCAGTGCAGCCATGACCTTCCAACTCCACTCTGTCAGTAAGAGTAGAAAGCAGCAATAGGTAATGTAGGAGAGTGTTAGAAATAATTCACTTGGTTTAATTAAAACCTATGCTAAACTGAACCATAAGCAGAGCATTCAAATCACTGCCTTTCCATAAATAACCTAACTTGGGGCAGTGGGGAAGCTGTACTTGACAAAATGATACCTAAAAGAGGTATTAGCATTCAGAAAGAATCACACATTACATGGTGGAGTTTTGGGGGGCTTTTGAAGTTTTTATGCTTTTTTAATGCTTGAAACAATAGGAATAATATCTCAAAAGAATCAGAGATATCCATAGATGATACACTGCTCTTATTTCTGAGAATCTTTGTTTCTAGCTACCAATTCTGGTATATATGTAGTAATTTTCTTTTAGGCAACTGGAGCTAAATTTCATCTAATAAGCATAAAAGAACTACTGCTCTTCCTGCCTGAATGCTAGATCTAGATGATATCACAAAAAACCAAAGGACCATAAATACAGGGTACAAATCTTTATTATTATAATTCTAATGGAATAAAGCATGTTTGTTCTCGTTGCACAAAACAATCAAATTTACTAATATGGCTATTGTTCTAGCAGGATCAACTATCCTTTTAAATAGCCTCTGAGCTGAAAAAAAAAATAAACATAAAAATCTTTGTGTTGAATATTCACATATAACTACACAATCCTGGACAGCAAAGGAAAAGCAGAAAGCATGATGCTTTTGCAACCAAAATATTGAAATTCAATAACCAAAGAAAATATCATATGAAGATTGATGCAACTATGGTGCAAAATGCAAATATTTTCTTCCCCATCACTCCAATAGAATTTGTCTCCTTTCCTTTCATTTTATTTTCCAACTAGCTACACAAATGAAGAATACGAAGCGATAATATTAAGTTATATGCCTTAATAATTTTAAAAGAAAACTAGAAAAAAAAAAAAAAACAAAATACCACAAGCCAACCACACCCTATTCACTACTATAATAAAACAGGAATGAAAAGGACTTTACAGATGGGAATCTACTTTCAAATTCTGGCACTTCTAAAAAGTTTATAATCGCCAGTTGAAGGGATACAAGGTAGGCATTTAAAAATAGTCTATTCTTAAAGGAGTTAGTGGTTGCAAATACATTCTCTCCATTTAAAATAAGATGCACCAAAGGACAACATAATGTTTCTCAGACTCCTGAAACACAAAAAGCCAATAGAAAAACAGCAAAGTTAGAGAAGCTAATAAAAAAACTAAGGAACACAGGATCTGTAGAAAGGTAAAAGATACAAAAGGCTCTTGATTAATTGTATAATGAGAGATGTGCAAAGAACCCGTATCATTACAGCTTATGAAAGAACTTTAATAACACAGCCAGGTACACAATTTATGCATCACTGATTATGTTATCACCACAGAACATCAAATTAATTTAATAAAAATAAATGTAGAAGACAGTAAGTGAGACCTAGGAGATCAACCTTTTTTAGATAAACAATCATAGCAAAGACTAGAATTAAAAATGCAATTTATAGATCTGGATTTCCTCAGTCATATGCTCACTTTATCACTTCTTTGATGATTCTGGGTACATCTGTGCAGATATCCACTTTAACGGTCTTCCTAGATTTTGGCTCTACCACTCCTCTGATAGGTTCTATGTTAAGCAGGACAGTCCCATCATGTGATACTTTAAATGTACCTAAAAGAAACAGAATAACAAACACAGTGTTACACAACAAAGCTGTAGATTTATATCCTTCTATTACACATTTGGAATTACAAAATACATAATGCAGATATTCACAAGTAGTACTTTTTTTGTGGAACAGGAAAACTATTTCTAACAACAAAGTAGATCATTATTTTCAGCATTTCTTTAAATATTACACCCAGACATCCAGTGCCACTTTGCAAGTTGTAACACAAAACGTACTCAAATTCCAAGCAAAAGTGACTATATAATAAAGCAGCTGTAAGTCACAGTTTGTAAGTTACAGGCTGGTTTATACAGAGCTCTAGACAGCTACTATAGCCAGAAAGTTAAATGCATAATGCAGTCAACAATAGCTTTCGTTATTTGGTACGCATCACAATTTATTGCAAACGAAAACAGTGAATATTTCTAGGTTATGATTTTTTTTTTAATGTAAAAAAATATATTTAACCAGAGGCACTAATTAACTGACATTATATCATAGACAGCAAGAAATTGCTTCACATGTTGTAGGAAAAATTCACTGTTTGACCTCAGACAATCCCTGATACGAGAGGCAAAAACAAAGGACTCATTTTGTGCAAGGGATAAGACGTGAAATGCAGTGCTTGAGTCACAGGCTGGCATACAGCATTTCCTGCTGATACAGTTTACGTGCTGCCTGTTAGTGTGACCCGCTGTATTATGATTTACAAAGTATAAAGAAACACCTATCCAGCAGCTTTTCCTATATCTGCCCTCAATGCATTCTTCATTAACCACCACTTTCTAATTTTCCATGTCCAATCCTGCAGAGCTCGATCACGCAATTTGCATGTATCATGCAACAGAGTTTATAACTAGAAACAGCTTGTATACAACGTGAGAAATTTCACATCATGGATATTACTTATAGATGCATATGCAGTGTAGGTTATCTCATTTTCTTTATTTAATCATGATTTCTCAAAGTGAGAAGTTACTATGTATAAGAGCTGATTATATAAACTACATACTAAATCTTTAAAATAAAATCGAATTCTATTTTAACTAGACATTCATCTGGGTTTTGGGGTGGTTTGTTTTTTTTTGGGGGGGGGTGTTTCGGTTTTTTTAATTTTGCAACCCATCTCTCTGTTTCTACAATCACATATTTTCTTTTGATGCAATATTTCTGTGGAAATCTATGAAGCAAATGCTCACACAACCTTGGCCTACTGCAAATAAAAATGTCTTGTGTTTTAATAAACAGCTGTACAAGTGAGGAACAAAAAATAATCAATGGCCTTAAATTTGGTGTTTGAAATGGAGCACAACTGCCACCCTGCTTCTGGAGAAAGGTGCCTGCAGCTTTGTTCAGTGAAAAGGCAGTCAAATAGGTTACCTGGATCATATAAGCATCCTTATGCACCGTTCTCTGTGTTTCTTATATTCTTTGGAAGGGTCCCTCACAAAAGTTGAAGGATGTGCATGTTTTGAAAGCTCTATGACTTCAAAAGCTACGGCAGCAAGGTAAAAAGACTTCTTGTTATCTTCTGGTAATAAAACCAGCTCAATTTCCGTCCTAGAGGACTTCAGCTCTGAAAGTACAAGGAGCTTGCAGTTGTTTATTTAATAGAGAGCTATTGGGATTACAGGATCACAAGACAAAAAAGCAAGGGCAGACGTGATTTGGTACTATTTATGTTGTGCATAGTAATCCAATGAGCAATTGCTATTTTTTTCATCTTTCAGATAGGACTCAAAAAATAGAGAACTTCTAAAATTTGGCAAAGTTCTAAATTAATTTTTCTTCCCTAAGCAGAAGCAGTACTGCCTATAGAAACAATGGGTCATTTCTAACACCTTTAGCTACAACACTCATAACCTCCATAACCCACTTGGCCACTGAAGTGTCTACTTGCATAAAATTACATTTTCCAAAGAAATAAAATATTTGTATAATGTAATGCATACTAAATATTTACCTGAAGACGATCCATGGTTAGCAATACTAATCTCTTTACTAATTACTTTACTGTTTGCAATCACTGTACCAAAATCAATCTCTGACTCAATTTCCAGGCAACAGCACGGAATCAATCTGCAGAGAAAAACCATGGTTATATGTTCCTAAAACTTGAAAACACTTTAGCATTTTTAAAGAAATTTGGTTACCTACTCCAGCAGAAGAGAGTTCTACTTTTCTCCTAATTCTCCTATCAATGTTTATGCAACTCACTTCAGCAGTATGGTATACACAGAGAAGATGTAAAAGATTTAGCTGTCTATCAAGCTGTTTAATGGCTAACTACTGTAGCTTTAAAACAATATAGCTTTAAACCAGTATAGCTTTAAACAATTGGTCAAAATGGAATGTATATATTTCTATTTAATTTTAAATAATTATAGTACTAAGAACTTTAAGTAAAACTAGTTAGTTACATCACAAAAGAAGACCAAAGTTTACATTCACTGTATTTTATTACCAGCTGCCTGAACTAAAAGCAGAGAGAAAACATGCATGCCAGTTTCAATTACAGTCATCTTGTTTTATAGATACTTTATGTGGCTTCAACAAAACTTACTACAACAGACAGAAGTGGATAATGACACAAGTTGTTTCTATTATTGATTTAAGAGCCTTAGCCAGCATGACAACGAAACTGTATTGGGTACTTCTCAGCCATAACAGAAAAATCATGCTTGTTTCAGGAAACTTGTATTTTAAAGGCCCCAATTTCTCACACAGTCACAATTCTGATTTCACATAAACTGTGTTTGAAATCAATTGGGATTTTACATCAGCACAACAGTCTATCTTATCTCCTCTTAACCACAAATAGGAACATGGAGGAACAACTATATCATGACCTGTGTTACATACGGTACTAGAGACTAAATGGAGAAGGAAGATACACCTTCTTGGCCAAGCTAGATAGACCCTGCCTGTATAACATGTTGCAAGGGGGCAGGGGGGGGAAGCAGGGAGAGATGTGTAAATGTTATCAACATTATCATAACCAAATTAGAAGGAAGCAAAACCAAAATCCAAACTCTTTCCAGAATCTTAAGAGACATTGCCCCAATTAACTATTTACTTTTGTGCTGCTCTGAAAAAAAAAAGAAAATCTTACTTTTGTAAGAAAACTTACTATTTGTTTTCAGTGCAACAGACACATTAATTACATAGCCATAGGTGACTTGTATTAGCAAGCTTTCCACAAGATTAAACTGCTAATAATAACAGCAGCATATGAACTTCTGAACACCATACCCAAGGAGGGGGATATCAACTATCTCATCTTCTATTAAAAGAAGTAGTCTATCTTGCAGGTCTTCTTTACTCTTAGGATAATATTCCACAACAGCTGCAACTCGAAGTCCAGGTGCCACAGGTTTTTCTGGATTTTCCACAATCAATTTAAACTGCAATAAAAAAATAAAAAAAAAAAAAAAAAAAGTGAAAAAAATTCTAGTTTAAAAAACATACATATGTGGTTCATTGATTTTAAATTCAAAACCAAATTTAAAATATGTAGGAAAATATGTAGGATTTTATAAACTTTCTTTTCCTATTCAGTGAAGTTCAGACTTTTTACAGTAGGACAGAAAGACAGAGCAAATACTGACCTATCAAATTACACAGAAGAGTTAATTTAGAAAAATATAATTTCAAGTCTTTCCAAGACAGCTTTAGCTTTTCCTACTGCTGCAATAAACCTTCAGCAACACAGAAGTAAGTCAGCTATTACTCAATGGTCAATCTTTCCAGTACCTCAGAAAGTAATAAGGATTAAGTCTCAGTTCAAAGCAGCAACCACAGGAGACTGCATCAGAGGTTTCTCTAGGTCTGACTGACATTCAGCAAATGTCAAGAGGAAGTCCCTCAGATTGTTGCAAAATCTGCTTGAAGGGCCCATGGCACCTTCAATTTTGGGGATCATATGAAAGAAAAAAAAAAGAACAGAAGCAGCTGTCAGAAAGCAGGTCTTCCCTCTCTCAAAAATTCTGGATTTGTTGTTATCTCTAAGCATCTGTCTATATCAAACAGCCCACACACATTTTTATCTTGAACAGAATATACAAGTAATCTACTAGTACATAGTGGGAAATACAGCAGTTCCCATGCTCCTAGGAAAGCCTCATAGCAGAATCTATAGCTTCTGGGGTGTTTCAGTCTCCTTACAATTCACATCACTCTATGCACAAAAGGCTTCTGTTCTATAAATCCAGTTTTATTCATGTTATTTCTGAAAAAGGGTCATCCCAGTATTCTTTAATTTTTCTGTTCTAATTTATGTTTGACATATGCAAACATGTCATTTACTACTTGTTGATTTTATTGTCCAAGCATCCCCTTCTATTCCTTTAACATTTTCCTAGAAGTAAAAACACTCAACTAGAGGAAATTTGTTATGTAACATGTATCATGATTATGGGCTTGATTCTGAGAGCTTTAATTTTGAACAGTGTAAAATTATTTTTGGAAGTTAATTAAACAGCCAAGCATATTCATTTTACACAAGAGAAAATTAATATGTTGCCCTATGGACTTTTAATGAAACCTACGGAAAACTGCCTTGTGAGCTAAATTTCTTGAAAGGCATTTCTTGGTCATGCACCATGACAGCTCAAGGAAGGTTATTTTTCAGTTCTTGTACTCTAGGAATGTAATACCTCTGAAAATTTACAGATGAGTCATACACTTCAGAGCTATGTAATCACAGATGGCAGAGTAAGGTCTGTGAATGAGAAAGGTCAGTATAACAGACCTTTCTGGAAATGAGCATGCGAAGTGGAACCTTGTCCTCTTAACAGTCATATTAGTTGTCTCACTCACAGTAGCATTAAAATACTCTGCAAAGGCATGAGATACTTACAGAGGTAAAAACTCGTTCAGCTATGACTGAGTAACTTTTTCTCTAAAATTGACTCTGCCTTTCCACTTCTGGAGCACATGAAAAATTGATAAGGCTGATGAAAACTAGCAAACCAGAATAAGCACATCCCTACCAAATCAACCACACTGAACAGTTTCCAGCTCATCCCAACAGTCTTCAGTTACAGTGTAATAAAAATCAAGCTCCACATCACACAAAGTTTATTGGGGGTATAAAATGCAGTTTTGGCCACTCTTGCCCTCCAAAAGCAAGGCTGACTACTAAATCCAGCAAAATTATCCAGGTTACTACAAATGTCTGACAATCGTTTTGAGGACTACCCTGGAATATACGTATTCATAGTTCAAGCTGCTGTGAACACAAAGCAACATCAGCTTCTGTTCAACACCCAATGCCAATTTAACCCTTTGAGCCTAATTTTGACATAATTAACAGATAATAAACTAGCTAAATGAAAGGCCAAAGTAAAACTACTAACCACAGCTGGGTTTTGCTGGACCCACATAGGATACAAGTCAAGGGCTAAACTGGTTAGAATTGTAAAGATGCATTTGCCTTGAAAAAGTCTGCCTATGCAATGATTTTTCCAGAACTAATTAGATGATATTAACAGTGATCATACTATCTTGAGAAAAGATTGCAAACCCCTCTTTTCTGAGACAGCTCTCTGCAAGCAAGCATAACAAATGAACTGCACCACTCAAAAAACTTAGGATATAATACAGAAATGAGGTAACAGATCTATCAATCAATCCTATGGAAATCCAAGCAAAAACAATTTCACACACCGTGCCCTTCAGCTGATCTGGAACACTTCTCAGATTTGGTGTTCACAGTGTGGCAAACTGATCAATGTTTACATAACACTGCGTGAAGTAACAAGGAACTTACGGGCTTCTTGAGGAATAGAACTTCTGGAGAGTGAAAAGCCAGCCAGTAAAGTTAAGCAGCATTTTCTACCAACAAGGGACTTTATGTAGTAAAACTTACAAGCAAGTACTTCTACTGAAACTCTGGATTTAGCAAACAAGGGAGCTTTCCAAATCACTCACAACCTTAGGAAAATATAGGGATGGGAAGGCTGGAGTTCATTTCATTCTGACTTACAGGCTTGAAATGAGCAGCTGCAGTTGAAGCTCTATAAAAGAACATTTTTCAAGTATCATAGAAAGGAGACCTACACATTCTCACAAGAAAATGATAAACCAGGACTGACTCCCTCCTTCAGAGCTGTCATGCAAGAAGCAATTCAGACAACTCTGAGAACTGCCTTTTATTCTTTCTATTTATCCACTTACTCAACTATTTTAGATTAATCTCCAATTCACTGGCAAATTTCAGTCAGTTTTATAAGCTGCTCAGACGTCCATGAGCCATTTGCCATTTGCAGCACTGAATGCATTTACACCGCCAAAGCAGCCTCTTACATAGGACTGATAATAGAAATTCACTAAGACAATGAAGCAATATACTAAGACAAAGAAGCTTTAAGAAAAGAAAAGGTTAGCATAAAATTGTAAGGTCAGTAAGTTAATTAAGCAACTTTGCTACTGCTTGTCTAGGCCAAAGCCAATAGGGACTGCTTGTGTGCTAAATATGTATACTGGTTAGGACTGCTTCGGTGGTTTGGAAAACTGCCATGAAAGCACTGCACATACTCCAAGAGAAAAGATGAGAAGTTCAACCTAAAGGAAGACTTTGAGCCTTCATCCTCACAACCACCGTCGACCGCCACCACAGAACAGTACGCATGCTCAAAGAGGAGTGGCAGAGTTTCAAGAAGGACCCCTCCTCTTCTCAGAAATTTTATGAGTATCTGTATCTACTAACATAAATTTGTGATAAGCAGGCCAGTGAGCACACGTTAGGAGGAGCAATCCCCCACGCGCCCAGTGCTGAATAAACAAACACCTACTTAATAGTTTTGATTACTGAGTTTCTTCATGGTGCTTTTCTCAGCATCAGGACCTACCAAGCTGGGCAGCCCTTTCTGCAAAACTTCAGTAATAAAAGCTGGGCGTTGAGATGTGTTTTTCGCCTGACAATGTTCTACACTTCAAGGAGGGCACTCATTTGCCAAGTGCAAGGGGAGTGGGCTGAGTATCAGTTCCTCAGCCAGGACAAGGCCTGGAGGGAGAGAGACAGGGACCCTCGGGACCCAGGCGGCATGTCTGCACGGGACACTACCGTTATTCATGCATGCCGAAGTGGTGTGAGGTGCTGCACAAACAAGCACAGAGCCAACAGCTGACTCGTTGAGACCGGCAAACCTCGGCGACGTTTACATCCGCCAGAGCAGGGGCCGTGGGGGCAGTCACTCCCCTCCGCTTCCCTCCCGGCCACCCCTCACCTCGGGCCGGCGAGGCGGCAGCAACTGGAGACGACAGCTCTCCCGCCGCTGGTTCTGGACGCTGAGCGCGGCGCGGTAGCAGTTTCCCTGCAGCGCGTCCCTGAAGCACAGTTCGGCCGGGGCGATGCGCACCCCGGCCACGTCCCGCCACCCACCCGCCATGGCCGCCGCCGCCGTCACAACGAGCAGCCCGCGCGGCTTAGAAACGATCGCTTAGCAACGGACGCAGGAAGCTGATTGGAAGCAAAAGAGCGGCGATTCCATACCCACCAATCGGAAGAAGAGAAACGGGGCAAGGAAGCGGCTAGGGGCTCGGCCCGACCTGGGGCGGGTAGCGGCGCCGGCGGTGCTCGGATGGCGTTCCACGGAGGCGGGGTTGGGCAGGAGCTGGAAGGAAATAAAAACCCCAGACCCGCTATTTTGGAAGTGCACCAAAATGGCCACATCCCATTGGCCTCTATTTATTAAGTAAAGGACACCTCCCGCTAGACCAGGTTGCTCAAAGCCCTTGTCCAGCCTGGCCTTGAACACTGCCAAAGCCAGGTTGGACGGGGTTCTCAGCAACCTGGTCTAGTGGGAGGTGTCCCTGCCCGTGGCAAGAGGTTGCAACTAGATGATCTTAAGTTCCTTTCCAACCCAGACCGTGCTATGGCTCTATGAAAGAGATACCTGAGCCCGTGCCTCCTCCCACTTGTCCAACATGGTCCCTTTGTTTCACCTGAGGAGTTTTCCTGCTGTGAGTCCCCCTCCAACAACAGCCCAGGGCCGTGAAGGGCAATACAATCATGGACACTCTTCCTGCCCTGGCTTTCTTAAAGATGGATTAGGCTGAAATAAAAATGCCTTGATTTATCTTCTGAGCATGCATGTTAATGACAGACATGGTCTACACAGAGCCAAAGCAGGGCACTAACACAGTTAGCTCAGTGTCTGCAGTGCCAGTGTCTACACTAATAATTCATTACATGCATTTACTGAGTGGTGAAAGATGTGTTCCTGTGCTGTATCCCTATGTTGTAATTGAAGTGGTAAAATGAAGTTGACAAGAATCTAGCACTTAAGTAGACTCAGAGGATAATGGGCTGTGTTGTGCTTTACCTCAAAATAGCGGAAGCAAGGAGAGGGAACAGTACGCATGCAGAACCTCAAACATCAGTTTAGATTAGCCCAAAATATTTTGCTTTGGATTACTTCATCCCTTGAAAGTGTGTAAGGACTCGAACTGTTTATATTTTAAAAGTCAAATAGGAGCAGTGCAAACATGGATGGCACAGATCAGGAGAACTACAAAGTACATAAAGGGCAAAAAGACTGATTTTAATGGGTGAGGAAACCTAAAGTGAGCAAGCAGAGAGGAGAGGCTTTGTCTCTATTACTGTGGAAAGACACTAACAGGTCTTTCTGTCCCTCTTAAAAATTTAAGTAATAGCTACCAAGCGCTAAAAGTAGAATCCAGGCATCTGAAGGGAGTTCTTCAGGAAGATTGCTTGAATTTGAATCTCTTTTATGGCAACATGATTGCACTTAACTCACACACACACACACACACACACAAAAGAGAAGATAACTTATCAAAGAATTAAACTCCTCTGCTTTTTTACTTTAGAGAATGGAGAACACACCTACATAGTTTCTCTGATCCTTGACCGAAATCTTGAGGAAAGTCAAGGGACACAATATCACACCTAATAAATATCTGATCTAAAGAAAGCGAAACCTTCAAAGACTTTATACAGACTTCATGATGATGCCAAAAAGTCACAAGCTCTTTAGTTCATCTTACTTTGTGGTACTTCTTGGTTTTCACATTAACGTGGAAATGTTCTGTCTTTCTGATCACACAAACCTAATACAAACATTTAATATTTTTAGAAAAAAACCTGCTTTTGTTTTTTCAGTTCAGTTCAGACCTTGCTGGAGTAGAACAGGATCCTCAGAAGGTCCCTGTCCTCACTACTCCTGACCCTCCTGATGTCCTACATTCTCATCTGCTTCCTAGCCTGGTCATTAGCCTTCATTCTGCTAACTGAGATCCATGTAGGGCTATATAATAAACCTGACCTGTGAAATAATCCTGGTGTCATTGGAGAAGGGTGATCTTTAGGCAAGATAAAGTCTTGGATTCAATTTATAGCACTATTCCATGAACAGCTGAAGCAGCACTATTGATAGGGTGGTGACTTTGGGAATGGGGGCTGGAGCAAGCAGCAGAGACAGAAATCTTTAAAAATCCATTCCTTCATAAAAGAATTAGCAGCAAAGAACGTCACCTTATTTTCACTCGACTTGATGTAGATATGTCCATACAAAATTTTTATTAGTTTAACTAAATTTTTTAAAAACTAATTTTGACTGTGATTTAGCTTGTTTATAGAGGAGCCAAGTTCTGCATTAAAAAAATCCTGATCTCTCTGAAATAGTTTGGCAAGGCTCTCTTCCTCTTCTGCAGATCATTATATCTAAATGCTTACAATTGCCATCATTATGATATCTCATTATGAAACAACATTAAATAATGGACTCTGCTCCTTCCTCTCCTCAACTTATGATGGCTTCATAAAATTTTTTATCAGTCACCTAATAATCATCTCCAAAGTGAAAATTATTGTAAAGGACCAGGCATCTGTTTTGATGACAGAATCTTTACAACTAGTGCTAGAGTATAGATTCTGTACATCCCTCATCCTTTATCACTAAATCATATGACCACATTAAAGCAATTTTACTTCTGCAGAAATTCATGCTATTTTACAGTGCAGTAAGCTGTACAATTCATACTCTATTCACCTTAGCAGTATCATGACGAATAATAAAGCTTTACAGCAAACTTCTCAAAATTGCATTATAGTCATCAGAGTGAACATTATAACCTTATATAAATCCCCACCACACTTCAGTATCTGAGTCACTTCCATCTTTCGTAAGCTAGACTTTTAAGACCTTAAACTTGTTTGACTATCTGCTAATCTGACTACCCTCACAAATTCCAGGCAGAAAACCAGAACAGCATTGTAAGTACTTTCCATTTCATAGAAAAGGCTATTTAAAAAATAAATAAATAAATAAATAGCCCCAGCTTGTTCAAATCTACACTGGGGCCTCTTGTAAAATGAGATGCAGAATCAGAAAGCCATCACCAGTTTGTTTTCCCTTGCTGCGCAGGGGTAGAAAAATATTAGAAAACACGTATTTAGAAAAAGCGAGACCTGAGACACTGATCCTATTTGCCCATGTTCTAAACATGGGTCAAGGTACTTATGCACTGACCTAGTCATCTATTATACCAGAAGTAGCTCTCACTCATCTAGGAATCTCTAAAACCACAGGCAAATCCCTTCAGAAAGAATTCAAGAGGTTAGAAAAAGGGGCAGGTAAAATTATCACAAGAGTGGTTTATTTGACAGTAATTCTGCAACAAGAAATGGCAGTGATACCTGAGATAATTAAATTAATTTGAACAAACTGCCACTCATACTGCACTTCATTGCTGGAATCGGAATCCAGAGGAACTGTGATTTGAACTATGAAAGCTGACCTATTTATTCTACTTCAGGAGGAGCAAATATATTTAGAATATACTAGAAGGAAATAGTGCCACTTACCGGTAAAACAATTAAAATGTATTTTTTAGGAGTCAGAATCAAAGTCCAAATAATGATGACTAATAAATTATATTCCTTTGCATATAATCTTACAAATTGCTGCATTTAATGGGAAATGAGAATGTTCAAAATGGCAGATCTGGGCTCTAATTCTCTCTAAAGGTGTCTTACTAAACAAAGCATTCTGTGAGAAGCAAAACCAATGAAGATTTTATTTGCTCTTTTAGCTCAGTGAACTCATCAGTCTCCACAAAACATGTAAGAATTGCCAGTCTCTGAGACGTTCTTCCTTCTCAGATTGGGTTGAAAGGAGCGGGACCAAAATTATTGAAAACATTGAATGACATACAGATTGCCAGTTAGACAAGACAATCACAAATGCCTTCCTTTTTTTTTTTTTTTTTTTTTGTTTTAGAGTGACTCTTTAGAAATTGGTAAATTAAAACCCTCTATCATAAATACATACAGCCTCCATCATTCAGCAGTATGGTTTAGGGCTTCAGGAGCCACACACTGAGCAATTATATGTACCTACACAGCAGAAGCAGAGTGGGTTTATCAGTGTACTCTTTCAGTTCCTTTCAGTTTGACTAGGAGGGAAGTCACAATATTGCTAGAACCTGACAATACTGACTTGAGGACCAAGGCTAGTATGAGCATGCGGTGCTGAGCTGAACATTTTGGTCTTGAGAGTTCACATCAGTTAGTCCAAAGATTTCAGTACCAAAGTACAAACGTGTCCATTGTTTCCTGCAGTCTGCTCCATTGTTTCCTGCAGTCTGCTCCAATGGAAATGGTTTCTGCATCTGGTATCTTTTTTAATCAGAACGTGTGAAAACATCCTTGTTCATGAAAAATTTAGTAACTCTAAAAGCATCCATAACTACTCACAGATATCACGTATTAGCCAAATATAAAAATTGCTGGGTAGAAAGATGAATCATTGAACCACATTGAGAAATATGATGAAGATGAATATTTCTGAGCTGGGCAGATCAGCTCTGATTAAAACAGAACATAACTATAGAGAAACTGTATATATATAGGTAATAGGAGATTCCAGTAAGGGATAGTTTTGAAAAATCTCTCATATAAATCAGGGGTGCTTTTACAGCTGTCTGTAGCTTTTGAGGACTCTCATAAAATCATGATATTTACCACACTGAACCAGTAGACCTTCCAGACTGATATCAAGATGTCAACAGCTATTGGCATCAATGAATCAATATTAAAGTTCCACTGTGCACAAACAAGATGTGATTTCCTAAAGTTACTAATGGTGGGATTCATCATGCCACACTTCACTACTAAAAAATCAATGTCTAGTTCAAGCTTCCACTATGATTAGGAGTGAGACAAGTACCTGCAGAGGATAATCATTCCCCTCCTCTTACACAAGTATTTAAAATATAATTCTATATATCACATAAGCTTTATGCAGGTCTGCTGCTATTTAGTTACTTAAATAATTTCAAGAATCTTTTTCTTACGCAGTAATGATAAAAATTATTAAGGACCATGTTCAGATATTAGTGAATTTATTTTCTTTTGCCTGAAAGATGAAAATTACTGCCTAATCATTATATGGTACCATTACATGTATTTTTATTGTACCTGTATCTTTCACATTTTATAAGCTATTTATCCAACTTACTTCCTTACAATCCAAGTGCTTAGTAAGATAAATAAAACTTGCAGTCATATTTAATATTTGATTCTTCTCTTCAGGGCTGTTCTGTATCAATCTACTTTTTCCTGAAAATTCTCCTCATTGAACATCATCAGTTTGCTGCATTACACTAGGAGAGCTCATTTGTCTTCATAAGTTACAGAGGAAAGAGTACTACCCAATTTAGCTGGATTCTTATGCAATAATGGCCTTGCAGATCAATAGCAGAGCTTCAGTACTGCATTAAATGGGAATTAGGATAGAACATATCTTGCAGAGCATTGAAGATACATACTTTGGGGAATTAATGCTACTCGGTGGGTTAATGACACATTGCATCAACATATGCTTTCTTTTATAAATTTTACAGATTTTTTTCAGATTCCTATTGTAATATTTCATCCCATGCTCAGGAAAAAAGGTGACACACAACCTTCACAATTCCGTTTACTATTTTAATATCTCTATCCTAATATTTCTTGCTCAGCTTAATCCTGTGTTTATATATATTTTTCTCCAGTTCAGGATTTCTCCATGCTATTTGTTGTTACTTTTCTAGTCACCAGCTATTTTTAAACGCTAAGGTTTACCTGTAAATTTATCTGTACTTTTCTTAATGCAGTTTAATATCCTGTCTGTATTGACATTTTGCGTAAAGCAGGCATTAAATTGATTTCACTTCACTGACATCTATTCCTCTTTTTGGCTGGTCATATCAACATAGGGGCTTCATAGGCCTTCAGCTCCTCCTTTCAACATGCAGTACTTTCACCTTATCTACATTTCATTTCACATGCCATTGTGACCTAATTTATCAGCTACAGATATAGCATGTCTTTTCATTATGATACATTAGATATGTTTGTATTTTAGGCTACATATAAAGGGCATTTTGCACTTTCTTATTTTTTTCTAGCCATAGTGAAATATATTTAATGGACTGGGAAGGAAAAAAAAAAAAAACAACAACGTGGCAATAAATTTTCTTTCAGCAATTTCATTAAGCACCTATATGGTATACAACAAAATTACATCCATCAGTGCTGTAAAACAAGAATAGATACCAGCAATGCATAATAAAAGCAGTTATCCAGTGGGTATAGAGGTCACCAGTATTAACAGTCTTGAAGGGTATTCACACAGAGCTAATAGTTTGGGGAACTGTTGCAAGCTGAATCTCATTTCTTCAGTACTTATTACTTTCTATTAACTGAAGAGGGATCCACATTCCTGAAATTATAATCGCTAGTCTTTCTTTCCTTGAGGGACTTCAACCTACCAAATATCTGCTGGCTACAATACAGTAGAGAAGAAACAACCTAGAAGGTTCCTAGAGTGTGTGGAAGATATCGTCCTTACATAGCTGGTGAGTGAGACAACTAGGGAAGGCATCCTGGTTGGAGGCTGTCTTGGGCACAGCAATCATGAAATGGTAGTTTTCAATTCCTGGAGAAGTAAGAACAAGAGTCAGCAGAAATGCTACCTTGGACTCCCAGAGGGCAGACTTTGACTTATTTAGGAGACTATTTGACAGAGTCCCTTGGGAGGCAGTACTGAAAGGCAAAAGAATTCAGGAAGGCTGGATGTTCTTCCAGAAGGAAATCTTCAAGGTGCAGAAGCAGGTCACCCCCATGTTCAGAAAGACAAGCTGGGTAAATCATATCCAAAATATTAATTTGGCAAGCCATGATGAAATTGTATTTTTGCTTGATAATTTTGCAATATCTATATGCCTCGAAGTGTAGACCCATGAAAATCAAAATATTTTGATAGTGTCTCCTACAGAATTCTTTCTTCAACCCAGAGAATTATCTACCTATATGCAGGCAGATTTCACGTTTTCTGGGAGAAGATGTGATTTTGTTAATTTATCTAGGCACTGTGTAGCCTCTCGGCACATTCAGTGTGCATTTTGGAAATGCAAGAGGTTCAAAAAACTTTACAGCTGCTTTACTATAATTGAATATGCTTATATCTCTGAGATCTAACTGCCTAGATATTTGGTGAAAGAACATGTAAAACAAAATTATTTGCAAGAATATTAATTCTTAAGAAATATTAAAATGACAAAATAAGTTCTTCCTGAACTTCATGCATGAGCACCTTAGGGTGCATGAGTACAATCTGACTTACAGGTAAGAGGCATTTCCAATTGCGATAAAATTCCATTTAAAAGCTACTAATGTAACTTAGCAGGCTAATAAATACTTTGATCATACATTGAGAAATCTGCTACAGAGAGCAAAAATCAGCTTCTTTCAGTAACTGGCTGAAAGTGGATACACTTCTGCTCTCATGAGTCCTACCTGGCACATCAGTGTTAGCAAGGGACAGACCTGCTATGGAGGGGCAGGAGAAGGAGTGAAGAGGAAGGAGGTGGAGAAAAGGTGAAGACAAAGGCTGTTCCTGCAGCCCGGCACCTATCCATATACACTGTGAGTTACTGTGGTTTGATCTTCTAATATTTGTGTATTTTTAAATAAAAACACTAAGTTTAGCGGTATTTGTTTCTTATGTCTCCATGTGTTCTCAGACGAGATGACCTATGTAAGAGCAAAGCAATTACCATCAAAGAACTATCCACAGCCATTGGGGGCATTTATAAATGCTTTTTGCAGAGTTTTCTTGATAAACATTTCAGGGTCTCATATTTTCAAAATAAGCTGAGTATTTGAGGAGAGTGTTTTTATGCTGTTCCTCACTCCCAACTGTTAATGAACCTTTTCCAGGATTTATCTTTATTCTGCACAAAGCAATGGTATGCAGATTGTAAGTCTCCATCAGACTTAAGAGGAGGCACTTAGCTGAGCCTATCAGCTACAAGAATAGTAATTCACTAGGGATTTGTATGCATGACTTATTTCTCATTTGTCTTCCCTTGCAGGCCTCCCAGCACCAAGAACAGCTGTGCACTGAACTGCACAGATCAAGCAAGCTACTATATTTACCACAGTGCTCTTCTTTTCTCTGTTGCCAAAAAAGTGGTCAGATGTAGCACAGCAATTTATACTGCTGAATTTTATTCTCATAATATTTTTGTATTTTTGGCCACATTCTGAAAATAAATACATATGCCCAATGCCATTATCTGTTGAGGAAGTGTAACAACATTTTAATACAGATTTTAGATTCCCTATATTTGAATTAAGTGCCTACATTTCACAGTGGCATAATTTAACTCAGATTCAGCTTTCAGCAATCACTGGAACATTTCCCCACAAGTTCTTACCCACAGGGCTAGAAGCCAGCTCACAAAGTTTTTCAAGTTTCTAGCCAAGGACATAATCAGCATTTCTTTACAGTAACATCACGAGGCCAGCACTCATCCATCAGCCTATGTAGCTTCAAGGGCCCAATACCCACAGTATTTCACACATCTCATTACATCTTGCCACAGATTGTGAAGCATTTCCTGGTAATCAGCACAGTCATCGCTGACTTTTTATAATTTAAGACAAAAAGGTGTGTTGCCATCTAATTAGACTTTCAGCAATATAATGACTTGTGATTTACTAAGATCTAATTGCTTATTTAATTCCAGTAGTTGGTTTTTTACTAAAACTTATCTTTTAGAGATCCTGGTATAAAGATCTCCAATTCGGACATACTTGTATTCTTTGTTTGGTTCCAATAATTATCCTTACTGTCCCTTCTTCATTCACTCTACTGTACTATATCAGGATCCACCATCTACGGATGTGTCTTTAAATCAGAGATCCATGACTGCAAATAAAGACACTCTGATGACTGCAGAGGTAATCAGGGACATCAAGAGAAGCTTTATTGACACTTTGAATAATAGACCTTTGTTCTGGCATTTTAAATATATTACTGGCATTTCAGAAATCTCTAATTAGCCTAATCTTAGTTATATTCAGTCTCCACTTTAAAACTAGAAAGTCCAAGCGCACATAAGCATAAAAATAGCCCACTAATATGTAGCTAAAATTTACAAATGCACATTCCAGATATGAAAGACATTAAGAAATTGAAAGTCTTTGTCATTCCAAAGCATTTAAATGTTCTGGATGAAAGATAAACAAATGTGAATGTAAAAAAAAAAAGTTACAAAAATGTCTGTATAAGTAACTTCTTATTCCTACACTACCAAGATCACAATTGAAGCATAATTTGGGAGGGTTTCATTGAATGTACTAGGGAAGTTTGCTGGAAGTTTGCTAGAATTTTTGGCGCAAAGTCCTTGAAGTATCTGAAGGAACTAGAAAACGTTTCACACATTGCTAGAACAAAATAATTAATGAAGAATAATAAAACATTTCAAAAGGCTAACATGTAAAAACACATACAATGAGACAAATAAGAGTCACACATGAAACAGCAGACTGAGAAGCTGGAAAAATTCAACAAGTATGTATATTATTCAGTATATAAAATGGTAAAAGAATATGTTAATACTTGTTAATCACTAAGGTCAGTGCAAACAGAATGAAGAAGAGTTGGATTATTTAACTGTCAGGTTTGTAGTAGATTGAAGATTATATCTGGATGCAGGTTTATATTCACTGCAGTTGCCTCAGTTTTTCTAGATTAGCATGCAGGTTTTTCTAACAGTGGAAAAAGTTACGGATAGTGGTGTAGTTTGGACAAAATGTTAATGGCCATTGACAATTCATAGCTGTTTGGGAACGACAGCAAAAGTTGTTAGCGCTGGAGGCAGTGAAACATCCTGATGTAGGGTGCTCACTGTTTCAGTGACATCTGAGCGGCAGAAGGACAAAGGGAAGAGGTTGAAAAAGGCATGTATAAGACAGCCAGGTACTGTTCAGTTTGTTGCTGACCTTGCAGTATACTTGTAGTTTCGAAAGAGATTTAGTTCTGGTAACTGCAGCTTCAACAACAAAGCCAAACAGCTGCTGGTGGAGATAAGCAGTCTAATTTACTGCTGAAAAATGACTTCTAAAAGATTCAAAAGAAGTCCTTATCTGGAGGTGTTCCTGAGGGGTCTCAGACCGTAAGCGAGCTGCTGTGATACTGGCACCATCTCAAGGGTCCAGAAGAGTCTGAGGTGCAGAAACGGCCAAGTAGCTGCCCAGCTGGGGAGATGACTCAAGGAGACTGGGGAAGCAGCCATCTGTAGGCAGAAATATCCTGACTCAGGCAAATACTATGTAAAACAGAAAAAATGGTACAATTGCAGAAATACTACTGCATCCAGCTAAAAGGGACAAAGGAATAGCAACTACAGTAATACCTTTTCCTTTCTGTCAGAAATATGCAGGGGCTGTACACAAGCCCTCTCTATCATGATCTGGTGGCCTGCATTCAAACACAAAAGATTACATAAGTTATTTAGTTTTTCTGAATAAGGGCAATTTTTTGTAGCTGTTCTGTGCCTTTGCTCTCAATGAGTCATTTTTAGGAGGGGAGATCATGCACATTATTTGACAACAAGCTTCTGAAGACAATAGTTCTTTCATGTCAACTATATCCTGTTTAGACCAGTAGATTAGACTAACCCATGACTGACATTTAGTAACAGTAAAGGCTTTTCAGTGAGTTAAAAAGAAAAAGGGGCAACTTTCAGTCCTGGATTCTAAAAGATAGTCCTAAAATTAGCATTATTTCTTAGAAATCTAGATATTGGAAATCCGTAAGCATTTAAAGAAAAAAAAAACAAACAGAGTTTGCATTTTAACAGTGAATAACTAAATACAGCTCATATTTCAAAAGGCTTTTTATGTAACTCCTTAGAAAGGAACTGTTACAAACAAAAGCAAATAAAGAACCCTCAGATATCTCAACTTACTCTTCTACAAAAAAGAAAAACAATTTCAGAAAGGGACAGATGTACATAAAATAATTTCAAAAAAGTCTGCCTTTAATTTTTCAGGCCATCCTGCCATTACCTATGCAGGAATCAGAAGCAGTGGCATACACTGGGATTGAGTGAAAACTCAAGAATACAGTGATTTTTTTCTCTCTGCTTGTCCTTACTCTTTGTCTTTGTTACCTAATAAAACTGATTAAATAATCCTCAATGTGACCTTTCAAAAATTGTCTTTGTTAGTTAAATCCCTCTTTGTGATCTTAGACCCTGTTATCTATATTTGATCAACTCATTTCTTTTAGATCTGTCCCTCTGTGAATTGTTTTTTAAATTTACCTTTCCTAAGTTGATTTTTTTTCTGCCCATTACTCTGTCTTGTTTCTTTCCTTTGATTTTTCTTAGTTGCAAGATTTTATATTTGTCTGACTCACTATTCTAGAGTCATTTATCATCATTCTTTCTGATTGTCATTATTTTGTCAGTTTTCTTTTTTATTTGCTGATTAATTTCATATCCCAGCCTGCCCACAGCAACCTTTTTTGATTAATTCATTTTCCATTTAGTTTTACTCTTTTCTTCTCTTTCCTCTCCACAACTCAGCCTGTGTTTCCCATACTTTGTTCTTTTATTGTATTTGTCGCTATTTTTCATGTGTTCAGCATCAACTACTAGAACTTTCTAAGGGCATGAATTCAGAAAGACAGCTTCTGTGCTGAATGGGATGATGTCAGCAAAGCAGCTTCTGAAAGCACATTTCATTCTGCTGACTTGTTAACAATTAGGAATCACAAAACAAATTGGTCTGTTATATCTGTAAGATATAGCCCTTGAATCTGTCTCCTGCAATTTGTTTCAATTTTATTCCACATAGATTTTGCAATTCTATGGCAAATTGGTGTAGCTGTTGGAAACAAACACATTGCATGATCCTGCAAGAGCTAATTCAATGGCAGCCAGTGATCATGAAATTACCACTTCAAATTAATTAGCAAGTCAACATCCTTGCAGTTTGTAAAGCAATCCTTTTTACTTTCAGTTTTGGAGATAACTTTCAGACTTAGAGCAATGCAGGTTAATTTGAAAGAACCATGTCAGCACTGCAAGAGTAACTACTGTGTGAATTTAGTGTAACACTGCTTTAAACCCAAGCATCAGAAAAACAATGATATTGATTCTCCATTACCTCTCTCTATTGCAAGTATAATTTAATAAAGGATAAATGTCCTCTTTTAATGTTATACTCAACCCCTTTGACCTCAGTAAGTTTTCTTCCAACTCTAACAATCACATCCTACATACAGCATGCCTTCCCAGTCAGGTCAGTTTTCTGAATATCACAGTGACACTATATATGACAGAGATATATTTCATGGCAATTCAAAATTGAATACTTAAGCCTTAGTAGGAAATTAAACTAAAAAATCAAAAGATTCTGTCCCAGAATTTCAAGAAAGGATCACAGCCATTGATGTGATTTATAAGATAATTAAATGTGCTTTGCAATACAATTTTTCATATACTATTTTTACGATAGTTTATTCATAGATTATTTCCTTTGCTGTTAGTGTTAGATCTTGTACTCTGGTTTCCATTATAGCACAGGCTATTAAATAAATACTTTTAGAATCATAGAATAGTTAGGGTTGGAAAGGACCTTAAGATCATCTAGTTCCAACCCCCTGCCATGGGCAGGGAC
>WYDI02005865.1:0-18319 GCA_009867235.2 Psittacus erithacus
TCTCCCCTCTGGCAGGTTAAAGCCATTCCCCTTGGCCTGTCCCTACAGGCCCTTGTCCAAAGCCCCTCTCCAGATTTATTCTAGGTTCCCTTTAGGTATTGGAAGGCTGCTTTCCTATCTAGGATTAAGATAACACAAAGGAAACAAAAGAAGAGATAAGCCGCTGCTTCAGCAACCTCATTTATCTTGTTCCTTCTGATCTGAGATGCTGGTACACAAAGAGATACTGAGGAGCTTTGTTCCAGTGCCTTGCGGAGGATGCCAGGCGGTTGGGCAATGCATAGTGCTGCTAGTCCCCAGATGTCCCGATGCTGCAGAGCACAAATGCGCCCATAGTAAACAAGCAGGGACAATGGGGACTCTAAGGAGGAGGAATGGGCTTGTACCAGGGCTAGTAACTGTACCTGAAATAATAAAAGGGCAATTCAGCTCCTTGGGACGGCGTACTGTGGCACAGTGCAGAAAGAATGAATGAGGAAAGATTAGCAAGGCTTGGCTTGTGCAGGCTGGCACATGATAACATTATTGGTTCTGTCATTTGATGCTGGGCGAAGAATGCAGAAAGAAAGTGCTTTTAGTCAGCCTATGATATTGGTAAGGTTATTTTCTGGTATTTTCTGCTCCATTCCCTTTTTCTGTCCCATGAATCATTCCTCTTCTCCTTTTATCTGGTGATATTCCCGGTTATCAGGCAGCAACATGACTGTGGGATTCCTAGCATAGCAGAGCCAGCGCTGACCCAGCGGGGATCAATACACTCAGAAATTCCAGGAGTGGCTTACCAGCACTCCGGGCAGGCTCTGAACACATCAAAACCTCGATGTCTGGCCTGGGGCATCCGTAATGGAAGAAAGGGAACTAACATCTGAGGGAAAAAATGGTCTGATGAAGTTTGGTACTCTGAGACATCGAATAGCTCTGCTTTAGGAGGGCGAGTCTACATCGGGAAACCCAGCATTAGGCACCTGGGCTTGAAGATGTTGGTTTGTACTCTCTGGGATATACTTTGTAAAGCAGAAATCTTAATGTAAATAGTAGCAGATAAAGGCCTTTTAAAATGGCCCATTGCCATGAAGAAAAGGAGCTGGGCAAGCAAACAAGCAAACGCAGCTGAGAGAATGAAGGTCGCATAACTCACAGTGCATTTGTTTACTTACTTTGGCATGGGGCTCAGGTGTGAGTTCATTCTTTGTTTCTCTCTGCAGGCTGGAATTAAGCCTGCCTGCTCCTTGCCATGCAGGTAAAATAACTCGAGTACTGAAGAATATTCTTTAAAGCTGTGCTTTGCCACTTTTATTTGATGGAAAGACATATGCCTTTTGGAAAAACAAGTCCAAGGACCAGCTAAAGTTAAATAAATGAAACCTGCAAACTGGTTCCTGCGAGGCTCCAACAATGGCTTTCATTTATTCTCCCCACTTCTCCCTGAAATGAGCTGAAGTTTGAATGCTCATGGATTACTCTCCCCAGTTTTGCTTCCTGGCATAGATCTTTGCACATTTTCACCTCTCAGGTGCTGCAAACCTCTGTGGACCTTCCTGACTGCAGTCTATTTACACACTCCCTTGGTTATATTTATCCTTTGTATTTTAAACCTTGTAAGTTTTTTTCATACTGACTTTTTGATCTTAGACCCTTTTGCTGAGAGTTTAATGGTATCTTCCCTGGGGACACAGAGAGTTTGGGAGAGGGCAAGGTATAAGAACAGTAGTCAGGGTGGCTGAGCAGAGCTCAGGTAGGAGCTGCTGGCTATAGATGGACTGGTTTTGGGGAGGATTGGCCACATCCAGCATCAAGAAAGGAGGCTTCGTTTCCAGAACTAAATCCAGCTGTGGGGAAGCCCCTCCTGGAGCTCCAGGTGAGAGGAGGCGTGCTTGCTGTGTAACCCAAATACTTCTCCTTTGGGATGGATAAAGCACAGAAAAGGAGTACTTGGAGGTAGTACCCTGGGTAGACTGAGAAGCAGTATCTGGTGTGTGGACATGTGGAGTCTGGAGAGCAGGAAGGGAGAGAAAGAGCAGGCAGCTGCTCTGTGGATGGTGCACGTATTTGGTTAATGATGGTAATAAAATAGGATTAGCTGCTACTCCTGGATTGATGGCCATGGCAATTGCCAGACACCCAGCTTCCCTTCTGTGAGTAAACAAAGGTGGTGGCACGTGGAAATGAGTTTTTAAAGCTAATTAGCTGGGTGTTAAGTCTCATCAGACAGTTAACGTTCCCAACGAGTACAACCTGGGTCTAATTGCAGCCTCTGTAAATGTGTTTGCCCCATTAATACCTGTCACTATCGATTATGCAATTCCCACTCAGCTGTTTGAATGTTTGTTTCAAACGGAGCTTTATTTACTTATAGTACTATCAGAGGTTAGCAAGAGCTTTTCAAACCTGAAGATGTGTTTTCTGCTCTGTAATCTGAAGGTAAGAGGTTAAGTGGGAGACTTGAGAGAGATGCTGGTGGTGCATTTATGCATCTTTGATTCGATGCCATAAAACCCATGGGAGACTTCTAGGGCCGTGGTTTGGATTGCTGCTGTTTGGAGGACCTGGTTCAGGTCTCATGGATGGGACTGGGAGCTCCCACCAGAGCAAACAGATCCTGAGTCATGCAGAAGAGTTCAGCTCCTGTTTATACCAGCAACGGGAGAACCATAGCAGCAGGGAAACAAACTCCAGAAGAGAGGGCAGGCAAATGAGGCAGCCCTGGGAAGAGGGAGGGAGCTGGAGCTCAAAAGGGGTGCCAGAGGGGACACTGAGGAAGTGCAAGAGGGGTGAATGGTCCCTGCCAGCTTGATAAGGGAAATGTTAATCAGGACAAACCTTTCTTGGAGCTGACTCAAACATTTTTGCTGTATCTGAAATCGGAATGTTTGCTTTTATTGCTGTTGATTTTTCTCCTTCTCCGGCTGCTGCGTCTCTGCTGAAATCTTTGTGGCACAGATGGCTCCTGGTAATTTGTGTGTGAGTCCTTTCAGGAATAGCATGTTCCTTCAGGACAGCTTTGTTTGGTGTTTTCTGAGTCCTTTCAGGAATAACACGCTCCTTCAGGACAGCTTTGTTCCGTGTTTTCTTAAAGTGACGCATGTTTGTTGTGAGTATTAATCAGAGACAGCCACAAAGAACACGGCTGATAGGTGAAAACCCTTCTCTTGATCTCCCTGTGCTGATCTTTACTGCTTTAAAGCTTACAGTATCACAATAAGTAATGAAGGTGGCATTTCTGTGGTCAAATTGAGAGGCCTCTGGCTCCCAGCTCTTCACAGCTGCTCTGCTGACATGTAAGCAAGCATTTCCATGCAGGGCATATGGGGTGCACTGCAGTCCTGGCGGCTGGGTAGAGCAGTTTATTTTGGAAACTGCTAATGGCTTTGTTTGCACATTTATTCCCTTTGCTGAGAGAGGCTGCAAACTGTTACTGTGACCTTTTGTGTTACTATGATAAGAAGCTGTTTTGGAAGAAAGCAGGTCTGGTGCTTCGGAGACCCAGGAGCCTTTGGAAGGGCCTTCAGCCCATCTATGCAGAGGGAGGTATGATGCTGTTTGCAGCTGCAGGCCATAGGCTGGGTAATATTTGCTAGGGTAAATATTTAGAGTTTAGGCATAGGAGTTTAGGAACAAAAAGAAGCCAATATATACGCTCACTCGAGGCACTGGATTGCTGATTCTGAGGGTCCAGTTATGGGGGCATCTCCAGTCATGCCAGGACAGCTTCAAGTTGATTTTTAATGGAGCAGAGAGGTGCATGTGGAGGGGAATGCATCCTCCTCCCATCTTCACTATGGAACCCTGCAAAGTTGTCCGATGTCAGTGGAAAAGGGGTTTTAGGTTTCAAAAAGGAAAAATAGCAAACCATCCTGAACATGGAGCAGCAGCAGACCTCACAAAGGGTTCTTCCATCTTCAGACCATCTCTTAAACAGAGCTGAAAAAAAATAGAGTTTAAATGTTAATTTTTATATAGGAAGCAAACTATAAATTGTGCTTGTTCTTTATTTTTTGGCACTAGAGCTTCAAACAAGGCAGGTCATATTGCCTTCATAAATTAGCCTTATACAATTAGCTCTAATTTGCTTTCAAGTTTTGATAATGTTGGCTTCCATATGTCTCCAGTTCCTGTTATTAAGAAAAATCTAGCTAAATGCATCATAATTGATGGCAGGGAAAACTGCATTATGAAGGCATTCTTACTGCAAGCCCTATGTATATTTTCTTGGTTAAAGAAGTAGCTCGAAACCGGTCACTCAGAAAAGAAAGAACAGTGCTTGTTGCTTTTGCAGTGTCCTTTTCAGATCATGCGTATAATAATATATAAAATGAGGCATATTTCCCTAGCTGCCATTCGAGAGTGAACAAAGCTTGTTATTAAATGTCTAGCCTGGTTTGTTTGATTTGAACTGCAGTCAGAGGGATGAGTGCATGCTTGACATTTCTTCTGCAGCAAAATGTCTAAAGCAATGCCAGCCCAGGCTCCATTATGGGAAACTACTAAAATCCATTCAGTATGTTCATGAACAACTCTAATAAATTTACAGGGCATATAACTGCTTTTGGCTGCATATGTGGTCAAAGATTTTTGATATTAGAAAGGAATAATAGCATAGGTTTTCTTAGATATGGAAAAAACACTAGCAAAATCTGTATTTGTTTTATATGGCTGAGCCTGTTTATATTGCCCATGCTAAGGATTATATGCCCTCAAAAAGAGAGGAATCTTGTCTACAGCTGTTGTGGAGAGCCTTTATTGTGAAAGATGATGGAGAAAAAAGTGTAGAACTTTCTTAATGAATACATAAGTAATGAGAATAGAAGCCAGACCAGGAACAGTGACTTTAACTCAGTTCCTTGAACCCTGGAGGTACTTTAACTATATCCCTGAGCTGATCCCTGTTGAACAAATAATATGAGTATATCTTTGAGTTTTATTAGTTTTAATGGGGCTTACACACGTGTTCAATAAAAATGTATAATAAAAGCTCTGCTGAATTGGGACTCTGGATTTGCTTTTTAGGCCATGGATAATGGTATTTGTCCAGCTTGTCCTGATATGTACAGATAAAACCTCTCTATGTGTTCAAAGTAGCACTATACATGCTTAAAAATGTTAAAGAGAAAAGAGTGTATTTCTCCCTCTTGGATTCCCTAGAGATGCCTGTCTTATTTGGCTGATGGTTTGCCATCCTTGCTGGTGCTTCTCAGTGCATCAACTTGCAGTATGGTGCTGCTTAAAAAACCTCTGACTTGCTCTCTCTTTTAAGCTCTAAGACCTTTACACAAGGATGCTCTACTTCCAGCTCTTGGTCCAAGCTGTAGTAGGAAATGACATTTCACTGGGGTTGCTGAGAAGCCACCAGTGGCCTATAGGGTCTGCCTAAAACTGGAGCAGACTAACATTGCTTATCCTAGAAATGTAAACTCTTGCTAATGTCCCAGGAACCCAACCAAGGAGACATCTCCCCATAGCTGTAAAAACCAGCAGACCCCAAACCAGGGCACCTATTTCAAGCTTTTTGATGCTACTGTAACTCAGCCAAGAGGGCTTTGAGTGTCACTGTTGGGGCAAAGGAACACAATGAGCTTCCCACTAGGGCATCTGCCCTGTAGGTATGGTCTTAGTTTCTTCATTCCCCACCCACCCAAGTGTAGAGGAGAGAAAAGGGGGATAAAAGAAGGAGGAAGTCTAACATACCTTCCAAATCTCTGCTAGGAGACTAGCAGAACCTAAACTCTGACGAGAGCTTAGTATGGCTTTTCAGTTCTGGCTAGGACAGAAGATGCTACGGATCAATATTATAATGATATATTCACCACTTTAGATATTGCTGTGCAAGCTCCAGGGATTGCTCACGTATCTCTTACTTAATGGAATTATTTATGTATCTTGAGGTATGCACAAACCTTTTTCTGCCACAGCAATTAGTTAACCTGCCAGAAAGCTGATGTAAATGGTAGACAGCTAAGACCAGAAATCAGTGTGCAGCAGTGGCCTTTACCACACACCTTTATTTCTGGCTCTGAAGGCACCCTGTCAAGGCTTCCTCCAAGATGTGTTGGCCAGGCTGGAGGGATGCTCTACACCCCGTCTCTACAAGCTCACCCAAGAGTGATGTGGCAAGAAGTACCCTGGCTCTGCCTCTTCCCAGCAGCAGAAGGAAGTGATTTCAGAGTTCCTCCTTTGAGTTCATGCCACACAACCATGGATATTTCTTCTGGTAAACAAAGAATGTGTGAAGCTTACTTCACCTTGGTAAATACAGTGCGAGCATAAGTAAGCTTGATGCTAGTGCAGAGTTCATGACTTTGAGAGGCTGGTCTAGTAGCTGGGGAGCTATCGGTAACCACAACCTGGTCTTAGAGTTTTTGCCTTTGCAAATAAAGAAGATAGCATTAACTCCATCAAGGCTGGTAGAGCAGACAACAGTAGAGATGTCAATGAGATCAGTGCAGAGAAGATACTGGACTAAAATCAAGAGTCTGACATACAACATCCATTTCTAAATGAAGGAAAGAAAATAAATCCCCAAAGTGTTAATGCTGACTGCACTAGCACAGGGATAAGCCTGGGAGAGCAGAAACTTGTCCTCTCAGCACTCAGCTTGGGAGGTATCTTGATTAGGGGTCAGCCTCTCCATCAAACGGTCTTTCCTGCTCAGGGTTTTTGCTTTTTGGCAGTTGGACTAAATGATTATTATAGGTCAGTTCCAACCAAAATATTCTGTTTTCTAAACTCTATTTTCTAATAGCTTCCCTTCTCTGAACTTAAGTGAGCCATTTTCACTATGAGGGCACAGGGTGCCCAGAGAAGCTGTGACTGCCCCATCCCTGGCAGTGTTCAAGGCCAGGTTGGACACAGGGGCTTGGAGCAAGCTGCTCTAGTGGAAGGTATCCCTGCCCATGGCAGGGGTTGGAACTGGATGAGCTTTGAGGTCCCTTCCAACACAAACCAGTCTGGGATTCTGGCCTTGCTCTATGACACAAACGTGTCAGCAAAAGCACTGGTGTGATGTAGGATCTTCCATGTATAGGCAGCTTCTTCGTAGAAGGTCTCCCAGGCTGCTGAAGGCTATGTCCCAGTATGCTAAACAATATGAATAATCAATAGAAACTCCAGATGAGGATAAGTATACTGGTGACAAAATGACACTGCTGGGTGATGTAATTAATCTGTGGTACTGTAGTATATGCACAATAACAACAAATCCATACTTTATCCCTAAATTATGGAATGAGTTGGGTAGCTGGGAACATCTATGGAGTGACTTCTGAATCCAAGTCTGGATTGTAAACACAAAATGTAACTGGGTTAGTTTTAGTTAAAGAATGAAAACAAGATGTCACGGATCACTGTAGCTCATGCAGCAAACCAGGGCTCTTAGTCACTGTCAGTTGTTTTTTCTGGTGGCTGGCAGCTATCACTTGAATTTTTCTAGCTAACTAGATTGAATCCCAAATGTATGCCCCTATCTAATCCATTAGTTCTGGAGAAGAGACTCGGCTCTTTGTGCGTAAAGATGTTTTTTCATCACTGTAAATTCACCTTTCCTTCACGAAACCCCACTTTGGGATGTCTGTGATGTCTTCAAACTGTCTCAAAAGCCTTAATATAAAGGCTCAGAGATAGTACTGGCGAGTACTAGTTTTCTTTAAGACTGTGTAGCTAATGTTTTATTATTGCTTGGTTTGATAGCTGGGGAGAGCTTACTCATTTTTTTTCCTGAGCATGAATCAGGTTATCCAAACCAGCCATTACTATGAGGATGAAGTGTTCTGCAAGCAGAATTGTGTTTAATGGCCTCACATCCAAGTGGTTCTCAGCACTGTTGCATTTCTGAAGTATGTGGGATGGTTTGATGCTTTTAGCCTCTGTGTAAGAGCAGGGAGCTGCTGCCCTGCCATTTCTATTGTCAGCTGTTAGTTTGTGTTCACCACTCCTGGAGCACAATGAAGTTTTGCGTAAGGCTTCTGTTTTTCTGAAGATAAATTAATACAATTTGCATGTGTTTCCATTCTTTTTATGTCCTGGTTTTCTTGGGGGGTTTTGGGGGGGGGGGGGGTATTTTGGTGTATTTTGATTAAGATAACTTGACAAACAAGAGTCTGACAAACTGAGCCTTGTGCCATCACTGCTTCCTCTTAGGATATTTTCAGTAGTGGTCCGATAGTGTTAAAGATGGAGACGAAGGAAGACAATATGGCCCCAATGAAAAGTAATTGGAAAAACTCCCACAAACTTCAGCAGAATCAGGATTCAATCCCTGCTATTTTACAGTGAAGCAAAACTACATGGGAGAGAAGCCTTAAAAAAAATCATTAGGGAACAGTTGTGATCTTGCATGTTGAATGTATTCAATTAGAAGGATTTTTCCAGTATCTCTAGAGAATTTAGGGACATTCAGTGGGACCTTCTTTTCTGTTCGGAAAATACTTTGCCCATTGTGGGCACTAGGAGAGGAAAAAATTGAAATAAGCTGTCTCCAATTGCAGTTGGAAATGTAATACAATGGGAGAGGGCTGAGACCCACAGGGAAGCCAGTGGCAGCACTCCCATTGACCTTAATGGGAGCTGGACCACATCCCACACGGCCTCGGAGACATTTGTGGGAAAAAACCATCTACTGTAAAACTGAAAGATGAGAATGAAGAAACACATGAATTTCAAAACCCTTTGGCTCAAACAGGGTCAGTGCCAGAACCCGCTGAAGCAAACACGGAGGCAACGGTCAGGCTGACTTTGTTTGATTCGGTTGTGTCTCTCTCTTTGTTCTGCAGAAGATCTTGTCGGTTTCTTAGGATATACCTGTTCATGATGCAGATGAGGTATGTGGGCAATACTTCTCCTTTGTGTGACTGGATTTTATCCAAAACCAAGGGAAATACTTGTGTGTTGGAAGACTTGTGACCTCCGCTCTCTGGCAGTTCCCCATCTATTGATCCTCAGGGGTGTCTCCCATGGGATCAGCCCATGGTGATGTGGGAAAGACCTGGGTCACCTTGCAGCCTGGGAAAGGCTGGCAAAAAGGGGTCTTAGAGAGATGAGGTCTCTGTTACTGCAAGGTGAGGTAGACCATGGTGGTATACAAATGGTGCCATCTCACTGGCAGGAAAATGAGGAGGAATTTTCATGAGTGGTAAAATATCTTCTGGGTTTGAAACGCAGCTGAGGAAAAGCATAATATTGAAAAGGCATTCATGTAGGGGAAAAGGAACACCTGAAGAACTGCAAAAAGGTGGAAATGTCTTCTACATCAATAGTTCAGGACAGCAAAGCCCTCAAGCTGCTATTGCCTGCTTACTATTTTGTGACATGACGGAAGATCTCCATTGTGGCTCAGCTCCCAGCAATAAGGTATCTGATGTGCAAGTGCTGGCAGTGGAGAGCTAAAGACAGCATGAACATAGACCCTCATCTTGGGTACCTGGATGAGCTTTACTCCATGTCTCTCCAAGTGCTTCAGTTCTCCAAACTATGTGAAGAGGCTTTCATAACTTGAAAAAGCAGAGGTCACTCGCACCAGCTTTGGAGGAGATCAGGAGGGTCCTCGCCCCCAAACCACACTCAGATAGGCAAAGACCCATTAAAACACAGTAACGCACAGAAAGAGCCCGGCTCCCAAGCAAAGGGTTGCTTGCGCTTCCAGAAGAACTTGCTAGAAGCCACAACGCATCTTGGAAGGAACGGGGATCGTGTTTCAGCCTTGGATTTCAGGCACACGTTGTGACAGCCTGCGGCAGACATGCCAGGAACTTCATTCCGTAAATCACATTTCTTGCAAAGGAGGCCTCTGTGCTCAGTAGTAGTAGCATTTGTTTCTTCTTTTTCTTGGCTGCTTTGCTTGGAAGTAGTGTAAAGACTTAACCCTGGTGAGAAGGACCTGCAGAGAAATAATGGAGTATGTGAGAGCTCCGGCTTTTGCCTTGTTAAATGAAACTCAGTCTATATAAACACCCTTGAAAAAACCCACTGGTAATGCTGCAAACACAGGATTCAGCAGCGGGCTGTTTTCATTTAGCTTTTTGGCAGCATTTTTAACAAGAATATGTTTTTTTGTGACTTTCAAACCAGACACATCATCTTGGATGAGCTAGAATGGTAATAAAAGCATTGCAAATATCTCTATTTCTAACCCAGGTTTTGCTGGAAACAACTTACTACTTAGAGGAGAAATAGAGCCTTAGTGTACCAAGTGTAATAACTAGCTTAGAAGTGAGTGTGTAGTAAAGCATATTCCTGCCTTTATTCACACTCCACCTTTACTCTTAGTGCTCCTCCTTTGGTTTGCTCACACCATCTTGTTATGGGTGGTTTTTCTTTCATCTAGCCACAGTGCAGAAACTTCAGAAGCTAGCGATCTGATGTACCTTGCCTTTTCCCTCTGAAGTATGTGTTTGGTGTCATGATGTTTCATATACACCAGGGCTAGCATCTCTGCAATGATTTGTTTGTAGGGCAAAGTCTGTTCAGTCGGCTTCTGAGTTTGAGGAAGATCTCTGCTTTCAGGCAAGAAGATGCTCCAGTCTGGAGCAAGATCTGCTTTGAACACTTCTGAATAAATATTTTGCATAAAGATGTATATATGGAGCTATGATGTTCATCACAACCATAGCGGCGACCCTAAAGGAAAGAATGTAGAAAATATCAGTGGAGATAGTCATCACACAAAGGTTTTAATTAGCTAAAGCACCCACTGATTTGTGGAACAGAGGCAAGCAGCTGCAATTCAAAGTGTCTGCCTTTACCAGAGATACTGAACCCTGTCACCAGCTCTCACAGGCAACCATTCTCTGTGTATCTACCTGCAGCCTGAGATTAGGGAGGGTTTCTCCCTCACTACCCCACCTATAAAGATATTTCAGTCTTTGTCAGTAGCTAGAAACTTTCTAACTTCCAGCTAACTTCTACATCGTCTTATCACTGCCAGCTGCTAAGCTCGGCATAAGCTGCCATTGTTAATCTTGAGCAGCAGAACTCTTTATTCACCGGTACAATGAATTCGGCCTGCTTTTTTTATCCTGGTCTGATCTCCCCAAATGGACATGCCCTTCTTCATCTGTTTAAACAGTCCTTCCCAATCTTATGCTTCCAGCAAAATTAATCAACACGTTTTTATTTCCTACGCCAGGAATATTAATGAAAATATATAATATATTCAGCCCCATGACCAAGATTCTGGGAGCTCTCCTCTTTCAGTCCCCCTTCCAGCCTCACTAAGAATTTCCCTCTGCCTCTCTTTTGGAAGCCCCCCAAAACCTGGGATGAGACTGCTGGCTGTTCACCATGCCATCCCTGGTGCCTTGTTCCCTTGTACCCTGCTAGTTACTGAGCATCCTGCTGAAAGGTAGTAACAGTGGGTCACCAGGCTTGAAACAGTCTAGGGTTTGATTTTTGCTTCAAGTATTTTGCTATGGAAAATATAGTAAGAATGTAAAGAAGCCCTAAAAAAGTCATATTTTCCATATTGAGTACTCTTAAAGTATAGAAAAGAGAAATATACCCAGCTGTTGACTTCAGAGGCTATCCCTAAAAAATCCTGAAGGCAGTCTGGAAACAAGTGAAGGTGGGAAGGAATGCTGAGATGGCTTAGGTAAGTTAAGCTCTGCATTTTCTAGTCTCCTGCGGGGGCTAAACTATCCTGTGAGCCTCTCCAACCCTTTGACGCACAAGAAACAGGCTCATTTATAGGCCAAGAAGTACATCTTTTTAACATAAAGATGATCAGAAAATGCAGACCGCTTGAAGCTGGAGCTGTTTCAGAGTCAGAACTCAATAATGAAGATTTCAGTGTGAAAATAAATTGTCTTTTGCACAGAATTGTTGGGTTCTTAAGAATCATAGGTAACTGGATGCTTATCACCAAGGGTCTCCAGGACCTTGTGGGTTTGTTTAAAACATAGGCTTGCTGCCCATGAAGGTATAGATATGGTAGGTCATCACCATACCCGTATAGCTTTTTTCCTTTGAAAATGTGACATCTGCACAGAGAAGCTTTCCCTGCTTTGGAGCTGAGCTTCCCTATGAGGATGCCAATTGCACCATTGTGCTCTTCATGGACGTAAATTGCTCTGCAGCAGCTGCAAACGCAACCACTGTTGACCATAGCATAAATCATCTCCAAGCTCATTGCCTGTTCCTATGCACGAAACCATGACCTTGCCATGCTTCTGTCCTCCTTCACCAAGTGAACAGCTCTCAAATGTTAATGATTCAGAGAATATTGCAGTATATTTGAGCATCACAACCTGAAAGAGGAGTGAGAGTGCGGTACTATTGTGCTCGTCACCATTTTACCTGTTTCAGTGTGCCATAAGGTATGCTGTGAGTTAACTTCATGATGTGCTATTGCTTGGAGTTACAAGTCAGCCTCTTTGCATGAACACTGCCCACGCAGCAGGGAGAACTGTCAAGCTCCAACATGCCAGAGACATGAAGGCGCACCTATTGGAAGGGCACTTTGCCTCCCCCTTTGTCTTTCCTTGCTTTAGCCCTCCGAAGTCGAATGGAAAATAACAGGTACTGCATTGTTTATTTTCAGATTTGCTGTGCCAAACACAATAAACATCCCCTGCACTGTGAAGTGTAGACAGTCACAGAAACAACATACTTACACAACATTTTCCTGCTCATTTGTGATGGTATGGGTATGGCTTTTTGCACTTAAGGCTTGTGGTGACAACAGGAGCTGCAGCCTTGTGTATGCTGTGTGAATATTGCAGTTTAATGATACTTGATGTAGTATTGTCTATTGTAACACGGGAGATGGGTTAGGAGGTCTCTCATAGAGGTACCCATGCCCTTCCGCATGAGCTGTGATGATCTGAACACATCACCAGGGGCCAGAACTGCTGAGTCACAACTTCACCTCAAGAGGAGTTGCTGGGGCTGTTGGCACTGCTGTGTGTCTGCTTTCATAACCCGTTTGTTGCCAATCACCCCTCTCCTTCAACCTGTTGAAATATTTAATTGAGAAATTAATATTCTTAGAGTACTGCTATAGGGGTGTGACCATAGGCTTTGAAGAGGGAGGTGGGCAGTATCATGGTGTATGAGGATAACTTCTAAGAATAAGGATTGTATGAGGATCTCTTCTTGTTGGGAACAAGGCCTCAGGGCTGCATCTGGCTCTGGGATGGTGCCATGGCTGGAGTGTGGGAACCAAAGGGAGATGGAGGAGCAGGACTGACGTGTGGCCTCAAAGGCTCTTTCCTGCCTGAAGCCACCAGCAAACCTGGGTTGTGCTGTCCCTGTTGGTCATACACCACTGTGGGTGCATGATAGAAGCATGCTCCTACCACGCTGATCATGCTTTATTTTCTTTCACATGTTAAATTCATCCATACAAAAGGGTGGATAACCAATAACCAACCTTAATTTAGGTTACTCAGGAAATTCCTCTGTTGTAAACTTACACTGAGTTTACCGGCTATTCCGTGTGAGCTCTCTCTGGCAGCATGCACATCACCCCCTGCTTCTCTGTGCGGACAAACCACCACTGCAAAGGTACTGGTGTGGGGAAACGGCTCTTTAATGGAGCAAAGTTATAATGAGGTTCTGCGGCTGAAAGCTGAAGCTGAAGAATTCAGACCAGTAATAAGGTGTGCATTCTTGGCCACTGGAGAATTTAATATCTACAACAATTTGCCTAGGGACATGATGAATTCTCTCTTTGAAAACTTAAATTAAGATGGGGTTGGGGTTTTTGTTCCTAAACAATCTGGTTCAACCAGAAGTTACGGTCTTGATGCTGGAGGTACTGAGAGCAAGTCTGTGACCCAGGCGATGGAAGAGTTCAGACCAGACCCTGCAAGTCTCCACTTGGGTGGAATAAAATGTTTTGAATGGTGCATTAAAGCATTGCTTTACCCTCCTGTTTGAATCTTAACCTGCTCTGCATGAAGAAATGGGGGAAAAAGTGAGAACAAATGACATTTCCCGAATTTTCTTCTGTGATGTATTTTTACCTTTTATATCTATTCCTCCTATAATTCTCCTTGACATGAAATGTGCTCAGCCTAAAAGGGATCAGAACACCCTTGCAGGGTTTTTCGATCTCTTTTCTTGTCCTGGGGAATGGGTTACTGCCTGCCTCCTAGAATACCAGCACTAAGGGATAATTCACCAGGAAATACCCCAGGCCAAGTAATGAACTGCACAGTACAGCAGCCCTCTTTCTACTCATTTTCCTGCAAAAACAATCCCTGTGCTTAGATATTTAAGGAATGCAAAATAAAGTGGTGGTAGTGACTTTGAGCTATTAAATGTATTTTTCTACTCTTCCCCTTAGTATAATGCTGCATAGAGGGGAGGTTTACAAAAGCCCCTGTATTTGGCAGGGCACAGACCTCCCTGGCTGGAGCAGTACTGCTCCTTCTCCTACTGCTCCCTTCCAGAGGAGCTGTAGCTGCAATGCAGTGACATCTAAACCACTGCTACCTGCCCCAATGGCCCCTGAATCCACAATCCCCTGCAGATGAGCTGGGACAAGTACGGGCATGGAAAATGTTTGCTACACCACTGGAAATAGCTCAGCTGGCAGGAACTAACAGGGCTGTTACCACAGCTATGCTGAACAGTTAGTAGCAGGTTTTTGGTGAGAAGGAAGAAAAAGGCAAGCAAGAAGAACTTTCTTTGATATAGTCCCATAGAATCAACCTCTGCAACCCAAGAGTAGCCTATATACTCTTCCAGCACAGTATAGATCTACTAAACTAGTATGGCAATGATGATCTAGGTTAACCCTTGTACATATTTTGGCAGTTTTATACAAGAACCCTGAAGAAAAAGGGAAAGAAATGCATACATATAAGGTTGATTTAATTCTTCTCTGATGCTAATGATAGCGGTGAATGAGTGTCCACAAGGAGTGCCAAACTTAATTGTGTTATATGTGAATAATGAGTCTTCTCTTACTACTCTGGAATTAGTAGGTAAGCAAGAAAGTGCTTTTGGGGGAAATCAATGCAGAGATTCCCGTATTTCCCATGACTTTTACATTTAAATCTATTCAGTCAGCTGGTTTGATGAACCCTCACAGTGTCCCTGCAACTACATCAGTCTGTGGTTTAGAAAGGCATTCTAATAAATGTTGCTAGTTATTTTAACTTGTTGTTTTCCTGTGAGCAGAGCAGGGATAGAGGAGAACTGAGTTACCAATATATTTTATGCGAAGCTCTTGTAGAGAGCAGGTAATGCCCAAGGGATCAAATACTGGAAAATGATTCTTTGATTTGTCATTATGCTAAAGCATTCTTTTGCTAAATCCATCCTTTTGCCAATGCTAAATCATTCTTTTTTGTGTATAATGTGGCTTCATAAATTTGTATTATTTTTCTTGAGCTTCTTGCCCAGGATCTATTGAAACTAACAGAGAAAAATCGTGTTTTCATTGCAATAATGGCACACGTTGGCGGGAAAACTAGATTTACTGCCAAGATTTTCATTTTTGAAGGAAAAAGAACACTTTAGTGAAGAGTGTTTTGGGGAAAACTGCATAGGTTTATCTGCCTGTGTTTACTGAAAATAGACAGAAAGGTTTTCCCTTGCAGAAGTTCCCTTTACTGGCAATGATGCACAGACCCGAAAGGCTCTGTTGGGTTGTGAGCTGGGAAAGTTCTTATGTTCTTCTGCCTTCATGGCTTTCAGCAGCAGAGATGTGCAGGGTGGCATCTTAAGGTTGTAGCTTGCCACAGTACTATATACTGTGTTGGGAAGAATACTCTTTAGACAGGCAAGGCAGTGAGATTTATACAAGAGATTTCAAAGCATGCAGTTGAGAACTACAAGTAGGGTTTTTTTGCTGGGCAGATGTTTCTTTATTGGTCTGAGACATACACTGCATTTTAAAATGCTTTGTGCTGTTTGTCCAGTAAAGTATTTAATGGAGCAAACAATTAATCTTTGGCGTCTAGGGCTGACTCTGGCTCTGCTCCTCAGGCTTGTTCTTACTCTACAGCAAGTGTTTCTGCTGACAAATTTGCAGTGATTTTTCATATTGTTTATGTGGTCTGGCACATTTCTACAAGGAAAACAAATATTGATATCAAAAGGGGAATATTCATCTAAGGAGAAACTGAATAAAGGTGTTGGCTATTTGGATGTACCTTCCATCAGAAGAAGAAACTCATTCTTATGTTTAAAATTAAAGGGTTTATTGACTTCAAGAGGAAAGAAAAAACACCTTTTTAACAAGAGAGCACACCATAGGCTCCCGAAAATATGCGATAGTCTGTATATTTATACTCCCTCATAGAGCAGAGCTGGAACCAAACAATGAATAAAGACCATCAGTAAACTTCCAGCAGGTGAGGCACATGTACAATGGTCAGAAACCCTCATCATGGACAAATTAGATGGTATTGCCAACTAGAAATTAATCAAAAGTGTTATTAGCATACAATTATTTCTTCCTTCTGTTGCTGTTCTGGTGAAAGAATTTCCCATTTCAGGTTTTAACCCAGCAGTTAGTAAAAAATCCATGTTTCAACTACTGCCGACATGTGGAGGATGGTAATCAACCGGGGCCATCAGGTGTCACCCTTTTTGGATGTGGGAACATCACATATTACCTATCCATGCATTGGTGTTAAATGTGATATTGTAAGAGTAAAGGGAGAAAAAGCCTTGAGGCTCTTCCTAGCAAATAGGGTCCACTTCCATAACCCATGACTGGTAGAAGCGGCACAAATAAATGTGTGTGACCACATCTTACCCTAGCATGATGATACTCCGAATGGAAAACTGATCTCAGGGAGATTAGCTGTATGAAAGCAGTACCCAGCCCTCACACACAAATAATTTCCACTGCTTATCTGCAAGCCCTGCTGCGGTGTGGGAGAACCGAAGTCAAATATTACACTTTAAAGGACAATTACGTGTCCTTCACTTCCTCAAGCCTCTCGAAAGCCAAATAGCGCTATCTAATCTAAACCACCCCGGCTCTTCTCCATCCCCTCGGACACATGCTGTGCATTACATTTCTGCAGAAATTCATTGCAGTCTGGTTCAGCAATCCCTTTGAAGTCCTTAGGAGCTTATCTGTACTGCAGTGAGCCAGGGTGTGTTCCCGGCCAGCTTGCAGGCGACCATAAAGCACGAATTTATCCCAGAGGCCACAGGTGCCTCCCAGGGGATTTGTTTTTTCCTGCATATCAAGGAATCTCCAGAATTCACCCCAGAATTGTCCCTTGGCCTGAGGTGCTGCTGGGTGGGAATGTAGTATGGGATACATTACAGTGGGCATGGTCCAGGAGAGCTTCAAAACAAAACAAGCTTCAAGAAAGCATTGAAAAACATCATAGCTGCCTTTTGGTATGATGGGGCAGGTAGAAACAAAGAGGGGCTGGCAGGAGGCATCCATCTGGCTCCCCACCAACCTCCTTTAAATCCCAGTGTTTCAGAGCACTGTAACCCACCAGCATCAACCTTTCCCTCCCCAACTCCATATCCACTCTCCAGACCCTGCTCGCCCTACCCTGAGAGTCCCACATCCACCACCATTCTCACCCCTTTCCTGGTAACCATAATTGCCTTCCCTAAAAAAAAGGCTGGAAAATGGTTTTATTGCCACAGGACAAAAGGGGAAAAAAATAAAAGAGCCTGACATTAATCCTGAGATGAAAATGACTGAGCAAGTATTTATGTTGATTTAAGGCTGTTCTTGTTACATTCTTGAAACTGCTGAGGTTATCTGGTAATCCATCTGAATTGCAGCTTGAGGCATTTAGAGCTAATTTTCAATTGTGCTGCATTTAACTATTCTTTACCTGCTCGTAGTACACGTGGAAAACTGTGCAATGGGTTTTGAAGCCCCTAAACCGGGGCTGTGTCTGCGTCAGAAAATGGAGAAGAGAAATTTGGGGGACTTTTGACTGTTAAAGGCTGCTTTTCCAGTGCTGGGTTTTGGCTAGAGGAGGGATGCAGTTGAGCAGCGCTGTCTGTTTATTTTCTGACTGTTTTGAGTGAACGCACGTCTCCATAGATGTTTAGAGAGCAGCAGCGCTGGAGATGAGGTTTATTTATTCACAAGATATGTATCATGCAAACAGCTGTGAACTGCTTCTCCTCACAGCTCTGTTGATGCAGTTCGACTCCCACCCCAGCAGACCACCCGAGGGAGCAGAGGTCTGCATCGCCTGGGGGCTGCTGCCTCTTCTACAGCAAGGATCATACTGCTGGGATCAGCAGCTCCTGGGGCTGGAGCTCTGTGCAGCAGGGTGAAAAGTGGGTGAGAAACTGGATATGACCTGGCAGTATGCACTCGCAGCCCAGAAAGCCAACCGTATCCTGGGCTGCATCAAAAGGAGTGTGACCAGCAGGTCGAAGGAGGTGA
>WYDI02005866.1:0-19645 GCA_009867235.2 Psittacus erithacus
TCAGGCTGAAAGTTAGAAACACAGCACTGCACCAGCCACTAAGAAGGAGAAAAAATGACTGCTACTGCTGAACCCATAACAAATGTATAGGGGACATCAGCATAAGGAGATAGCAGGGGGCTCAGGAGCAGGGAGAGTGAAGTTGTACAATGCAAGAGGGTGCTCCCGAAATAGAAGAGAAGAGGGCAGGTCAATTAATTTCATTTCCTTGTTTTTAGAAGTTTTTATTACACTGGGTAGTAGCTTTTGTGTTCTTCTAAGCTCTGCATTAGCAAAGTGCAGAGAAAGTTCATGAAAATATAGTTAAGAACATGAAAATTTAAGACTGCGTCTGCTCCAAGGCTTTTTAGAAGTTTCTTGGAGGAAACTTGATACTCTCAGACATTTCAAGAAAGAGTATCATTTCAGAACTCTAACCAGTCACACAGTCACTGAAGAGCACCCATGGCACTTTCAAGTCTATCTAATTTAAAAATTGCAAGCAACGGATAGTTAAAAGTCTGCAAATATTGAGAATACAGCAATCCTCTGGGTGTTGTAATGCATATTTTAATTGGGAATAAAATGGCATTGGTATTTATCATAACTGTATGTTTATGTATTCTGGTTAGCCAACTGTGAACAGTATCTTCATCAGCTATTTCCTTTCTCTGTCATGGTTTGTAAAAGACTTCTGGAATATTTTAGACAGGAAATATGAAACTGCGTTTTTGCATATTCCATTAGAACTATTTCTCCTGTCCAAGAAAGTGGAGGAGAATAAATTGAATGGAGAGTAGGCTTAGCAATTTAGTATGTTGGTTGGCTTGTGTCAGATATCTTGGGCAAAATCTTGACAACTTTGCAGAAAAGAATATGCATATGTCAAAAAAATAGACTGGTGGAGGAATTAAAGATGTGAAGCATTCTCCATAGTTCATAGAAGTTCTACTATTGGTGGTGCAGATGATGAAGCAGAAAGTGCATAGTACAAGCAGATTTTTCTCATTGACTAGAATTTTGGATTTGGCACAGGGAACAGTCCTTACTGACATACAGTGATTGATACTGTACATGGCAGCAATAAAACTCCCTTCACTTTCTCCTGTCCACATGAGTGACGACTGTAATGACGGGTTTTGTTCTTTTGTTCACTCCTTGAATTGCTCCTTGCAATTGCCAAGTTGTTTTGCGCCTGATTTGTCAATATAAAATCTTCTCCTCTAATATTCAAACCTGTGGTTTCTTGAACAGAGTCACCAAAGTTTGTATAGTGCTTCCTCACCACCTTCTTTTACTTGCTACATTTTTTCTGAGTGCTCACAATTAATTTTCCCCTCTCAGTTCTTCATGTCATGATGGTAGATCTAATTAAATGTTTGGAATGAGGGGGGTGTGCCTACCAGGAAAGAAAATAATGCTTTTGGACCTGCACATCTGCAACATAGCATTTATTTTACTTCTCATTAAACATGTCAGAGTCTTTAAAGTGAATTTTTTGACTTTGAGAGGACCCCCCTGCTGGGAAAATTACAATATGCAGAAATGACGCTTACAGCTTCTCAGGTCTCCCCAGATTCTTCTCACAGTAACATGAGAGGCAGGGTTTCCAGATGTCACTGTCTCTGAAGGAAATAAGAGCTTCTGCTTTACATGACCCACACAATGTGTTTCATTTCAGTGGACACTACTATGCCAGGAGTGCAGTATCACATGAGTACTCTATCCCACAGCCTTAGAGATAACAAAATATAAGACTATAAAGAAAATCTGTAGTGGGTGAAGTACAGTTCAGTGGTTCAATTCATGTTACATTGAATCTCAACATTTGAAATCAATTAAAGAGTGACTGATTATATCTGAACCCTGGATTTCCTTTCCAAGAAAAAAAAAAAACAAACACAGCATTTCTTTAGAAAAAAGAGTGTACCTGTGCTCTCTGAAGCTGGCAAAAGGAAGAAATATTCCCAGCCAGAGCAAATGCAAGTTATGTGACTGACTTCTACTAGATGACCTGAAGAGTGTACATAGAAAGCTCAATTTGTGCTCAAGATGAGCTCAGCTAAAACTGTTCACACTTACTTGCATGTCAAATGGTACATTTGCACATTCAAGTGCTATATTTGTTTGCAAAATAACAGTAAATACATGCAGGCATTTTTTGTTCAAATCACTAAATTTGCAGACAGTTAGGAGAAGATGAATCTTCCTGTACAACTTCAGTACAAATTCATTTGGCTTTTCTGTAGTGACTGTGTCAAGGCCTTGTTGGTTTACTGGAACTGAGGAATGGACATGATGTGCATTTCAGAAAAAAGTAGATTTTTTTCTTAAAAAGTGGTGCACAGTTTCAATTAAGGCAAATTATGTCTCCATATTCCACTTAGGAGAATCTAAATATTTGCTCAGCACATACCTCTGAGCCCATTTGAAGACTTAGCCCACAAGCATGATTTTCAGATGACAGATTTTCTCCATTCCCTGTCCAGACTCAAAGGTCACTTAACAAAAGCTTTTGTGGCTTTTGAAAAGGACGAAGGTTTAGACACATGCAAAATTTATTTCATCTTCCTTTGAGTCAGATGGTGAAATCGGATTGAACCCAGGATGTTGACACACTGGCATAGCAAATACTGAGACCCTTGTCAGACATGAACAGGAACCAGGAGATATTGGTGTGTAAACCACATGCTGTAGGTGCAGAGCCTGGATAGAGTAACTGTAGTAGCCTTCTCTGATACTGAATACAGTTACCTCTGTATTTCCAGCTGTTTGCTCTGTTCAGGTTTTGTGCATAGAATAATTTTAAAGAATATACACAGCTGTGGAAAGCACGTTAAGAGAGTAGCAGCTCCTTAAGTATCTCCCCTGCCTATGCAGCTGGGAAAATATCATTGCAATACTTCTGTCCATTTTCTGTCCTTCATTTACTCTTAGTTATTCTATCTGTAGTTACCACATTGCCCTGCATGTGATTTACACCCAAATCTAATCTTTTCCAAACATAACAAAGGAAAACACTATGGGTGGGGACTGGTGTTTCAGGAGGAATTAAAGAAACATGCTGAGAATTGGAACAGTTTTCAGAAGCTTGCAAAGGGTGAAGAATATGCAGGACAGAAGGAAAGATCAAAATAATGAGAAAGCTGTAAGAAGGTACAGGGACAAAAGCAGAACTGTTTTCACGAACAGGACAAAATACGTTGTTCTTCACTAGAAACAGAAATTTCCCTATTGCTTTCCTGAAGAAGTTGCTTTGGTTGCTGATGTCTGGAGATTCAGCAGTTTGTGACCTAGAAGTTTCTTTCCCAGCCAGCTGGAAAGGCTGGGACTGGGATTCCTCAGCAGTAATGATTTTGTCTGAAGAGGAAGGTGAGTTATAGAGAATTCTCTTTATGTAATTGGAAGATTTGCATCACAAAAACCATGGGACTGTCTTTGCAGATTTAATTCAGCACAGAGAACATGTGATGTTTCCTACAGGGATGATCTACACGAGAACTCCAAAGAGATGGACAGAAAAGAAATGATTGAGGAGCTGCAGAAAGTATAAAATGTGGAGATGAGAGAAAAAGTAAGAAGTAGAAAAAAAAACCAACAAAAAACAATTTAATAAGTGCTATAAAGACATTTATTTTGCTATGCTTTGCTTGCATTACTTAATAAACATATTTCTCTGGCCTACTGGAAAAGCAATGTCATTTTTGGATGCTGGTACTGTGCTACCTGAGCCAACCTGGTATGTACGATAACCCTGTATTTTGAGAAATGCCATGTGTGGAAATGAAGTCTTCATTTATGTAGACTTGGAAAGGAAGTCAATAAAAAACATTCTTTCCACTCATATTTTGTTGAATGAAATAAGGCTCCCTGTCTCTTATTGGCTCAGTAAGATAAACATTCAGCTGAAATCATGTTAATTCACAGACTGACTCTCAATAGAAGCTAATCTCCTCATGGGCCATTTGCCATACTGTCTGACCATGTAATCCAAATAAACCAAAAGCACAGTGATAAAACAGAGAAAGAGGACACAATGGAGGTCAGTGAAATAAGTAACTGTATCCTTTTTGAGCAATTATAAGCAGAGTTGATCAACACGGTGCTAACATGACTGTGCTACAGAAGATATATTCTACCAGGTTGTTGTGGTTTAAGCCTAGCTGTAACTCAGAACCACGCAGCAGCTCTCTCACTCCTTCCCTTCCTCCCCCCCACTCCCGGAGGGATGGGGAGGAGAATCGAAAGAATGTAACTCCCACAGGTTGAGATAAGAACAGTTCAGTAACTAAGGTATAACACAAACCAGTGCTGCTGCCATCAGTAATAATAATGATGACAGAAATAACAAGGGAAGAGAATACAACTGCTCACCACCCGTTGACCGACATCCAGCCTAACCGAGCACTGATCTAACCCTTCGGGAAAATGCCCCCAGTTTATATAGTGGGCATGACGTGCTGTGGTATGGAATACCTCTTTGTTTAGTTTGGGTCAGGTGTCCTGTCTCTGCTTCCTCCCGGATTCCCCTTCTCCCTGGCAAAGCATGAGACTCAGAAAGTCCTTGGTCAGAGTAAACATTACTGAGCAGCAACTAAAAACATCGGTGTTATCAGCGCTGTTCCCAGGCTGAAAGTCAAAAACACAGCACTGCACCATCTACTAAGAAGGAGAAAAAATGACTGCTACTGCTGAACCCAGGACACAGGCGAAGGGACTAGCCTGGTGTTTGAGTAATTACATAGTAGCAGCACTTTTTATAAAATTCAGTGGAAAGGACAGAGAAAAAACATAATTCCATTTTCCACTTTTATTTAGAAGGGTGGACTTGCAGAGGTGCTGCAGTTCTAGATATGACTGGCGGTCTTTACTCTCTTATAAAAATGCTTCTAGAACTAAAAGTCTTTTCCTACTATTTCCCTTCTTCAACAGTTCATGAAGGAACAGAAAAGAGCTACGTCAGTGGAAGCAGGGGGGAGTAGCTCTTTTTGAGAACATTTTTGTGTTTTATATGAATCAATAAATGAAACAACTCAATAGAATAAATAAAAGCACTTTAAAGTGATGCAGGACTCTCCCCCAAAAATGCTAGATTATACTGAGTGGCAGTTATGCAGATGGCAAGTGCATGTGTTTACAAAGGGCTTAGTTTTCATGAAATATTTTTCATTTTTAAAAATGTTAGCCCAGCCAGTAATGGGAAGAATGCAAAGGAGAAAGTTTTGTGTATGCATGCACGTATATATAATAAAAGAAATAAATACAAAATGCTAATTAATTGAGGCCTACTTCTGGAATTTGTTATTGTTGAAAACAAAAAAATAGTCTTTATGCTTAAGGGGAAAAAGTAATTAAATGCAGCTTTTCACAGCAATGGCCACATAGATCAAATACACATATAGATCAGGGCCACTAGACATTGCTAGAAAGCCTGCAATACAGCACTTGTGGCTTTCCTCATGTGTCTAGCAAGAAACAGGGGGAGCATGAATGGTATCATCAAGCGAATAAAGTGAAGAAATAAGATGCAAGTACTTCCAGTTTTGAGAAGTAAATTTTGGAGAGACAAAGATTTCTTGCACAACTGTAATGTGTCTTGGGGAAAAAATCCTGTTGAAACCACAGGGGTTTTTCCCCTCAGAAACCTTTTACTAAAAATAAATAAATAATAATAAAAAAAAGAACATTTCTAAGTCTGGAAAAAAAACATTTAAACTTTCTAAACATAAATCATTATCTCCCCGACATCGTTCTTCCTGCACAGAGCACCTGCTTTTGCTTTGTCTGGCTCCGACTGCATATTAAAGCTACTGAGTTTTCCTAGAAAAGGAATGTGTCTTCTCTGCAAACTGCCCTGCAGTCATCACTGAGTTTGGAAGAGAAATCTAATCTCTGAGAATCTCCAGAGGGCAAACTGATTTCCTAAATCACATAAGTCTAAGTAGTGGAATTTCTTCAAAATCCGAGTTGCTTTCTGTGTTTGGTTCTGTTGGGTGCTTTTTAACTTTACTGTAAGTTGCCTTGAGGAGCCTCCTCAGCACCTCACTGTGATTTTGCAGAAGGGGCACACAACTGGAAACGAAGCAGCAATAGTGAGGCCAGTGCGATGAGCAGGGCTATGACACAATTTCCCACTGCCACGTAGCTGCCTCTCTTTCCATCTGAGCCAAGCACAGTGACAGGCAAGAAAGGCAAAAGTACAAAACAAAGAAGCATCTCAGACCAGTGACTGAAAACTTCCCATTCCTCTCTCAAAGCATTGAAACTTCAGATACAGCCTGCGCCCACAGCAATCCTCTCCTATCCCTGCTTTTATAAAAACTGCAAAGTGGGAGCTTGCTGCCATCACCAATGGCACATTTCTGCTCCCTGTATGACCGGAAGGGAGCTTGATGAATTTTGTTATTCCTGTAACTCTATGCTATCTATAAACTCGGCACCTCAGTTAAAGGTGCTTTTTTTGTGTAACTAGTCCAGAATAGTGGTGGTGCTTGAATGCCACAGGTTTTCTCACTTCCCATACCCTATAGATAAGTGTAAGACTCTATACCTTTCCAGTCCATCTGTCTTCCGGAGAGAAAGATACAGCCACAAACACAGAGCCTGGGAAATAAAGTTTGCTCTTTCATTTCTTGCTGTTTAGGAAGATCTGCTCATAAATTTCTCCAGTAGTTTTTATTTTGAGGTATTTAATTCCGCAAAGAAGAAACACCAGCTGTTCTTCACTCTTCTGTACTGTGTGCCCTTGTGTACACACAATTCCATTACTCAAAGCAAGAACAGAGCTCTGGAGCACAACCGTCTTCATTCTCCTTCAGCTCCGTAATAGACCTGCTTTTTTTCTTCCTAAGCCACCCTAATATGACTGTCATGCTCCACCCCAGAGTTGCATGCTAGCGATACATGGAGTGCAGATGCCCTGACATGAACCATATGCTGTTGGTTACAAGTTCATATATAACTGGCATGATAGACTACAGTAACTTCGAGTGACAAATTTCTGCTAGTTTAATTTCACTAGCTCTCCTTTTTCTTTTCTTTTTCCCTTTTTTTTCTCCCACCTTGGAAAGTGTATAAGCCAATAAATAACAACCTAACTAGATTTATTGTTTTCAACAGAGCTACACATGTGCATGAAATTTAACATATGCCCAAGCACTTAGCTAAAACAGCTTTAACTGCAAAATCATAATTGCTGTTGAAACCCTGTATTTTACTTAGAAGTGTGTATTTTCACTGAGATCTTTTACTTGGAGGTTCGCAATTTTTCAGGGGAAAGAACAAATATGTGTGTAATTTCTAAAGGCATTTCATGTCTGCCTACCAACAAATACAGAGTTTGATTTTAGAAAACTCATTTAAGTTAGTATTTCCTATCTCATGTGCCATCAGATGTGCGCCTTTGAACAGGTTCAGGAGGTAGGTTACTACTGTTTACTTAAAACGAAAGTTCTAAGAAAATCCCTTGGCTTACATGCCTTTTTCTTTATGACACCATTCAGTGTGTTGGTGCTGAAGTTTCCTCCTATGTATAAAATCAATGCAAAGAGGGGAGAAACAGATGCAACTACAGTTAATAGAGAACTGCCAAACGTACATGTTTTTTAGTACAGCTAGGAATTCAGGCAATTTTTATAATGTGAATGAAAAGTAATTTCCAAAGTTGATAGGGATATTCTAGTATTACAAGTTAAAACGCATAAGCTACATCATGGGTTCTTCACTGGTTTTTAGAAGTAGTGTTAAAAAAATAGAATTGCTGAAAGCAAAAGAAGATTAAACACATCTGACTGAACTTTTTAGTCATTTGTTTTCACTAATGCATGTGCTTTATCAAGTCTCAAGGTCAAATGTGTTCATTTATGCTCTACTACATATTACATTTATGCTACCTGAACTTTACTTCTCATATTCTGCAAACTAATATCAATGATGTTATTACACATTTCCCTTTGGCTTTTAGGTACAGATTGCAAAAAAAGTTCTGCTATATTCTTCCGTTTCAGTCGGTAACATAATTTATCTCATCCCATAGTCATTTATATATTAGTAATTGAAATAGCAGATTAAGATTTCTCATACTGTAAGGTCTCCTGAGTCTGATTTATCATGAGCGTTTTCAAAAAAAGAAGGAAAGAGAAAACAAACTCTCATTTGATCTTTTTCATCAGATGTATTTTTTCCAACCAGACTTCAAATGTTTTATGGCTATTGTGTCAGCCCATCACTTTGCTTTGCCGGTAATTAAGTCATTACAATAACACATTATGTTACCGTACACCAAGGCAAAAATGCCTGCCTCCTATCAGGAAACTGTAAAAGGCCAGATGTTTCTAGAGTTCAGGAAGAATCAAAGAACTATCACTAATCACTGGGTTGGTTTCTTTAGGAGAAAGTGAACCCAGGAAGTCAAAGTGAAACTTCATATATAATTAATCCAACTCTATAAATTAAACTACAGCTTATCTTTCAAATCTAAAGTGACAGTTTTCTAGGAAAGAAAAAAATCTAGGCAGAGATCAGAAGTATTTGTGACTTTCAAATCACTCACACCAGATCTATGTGCTTCCAGATCACTGAGACATATACATTCAAAAAAAAGTCAATCCTGGGCACACAATTTCATACCAAGTACTCAGGACACAGGATATAGATAGCCAGCTTCATGCTTTTAAGCCAACAGTGTGGCAGCTGTGAGAAACCGAAGACATTTGTTTTGGCATAAAACTTGAATGATTTAGACAGGCAGTGGCTGATTCAATGTGAAACTTGGAAGGACAAAGTTAAAAGACTAAAGCTTTTTGATTCATTTGAATCAGAAAAATGAACCCATACCAGGTTATTACTTTGTATCCTGTGGTCTCGGCATTTATTAATTAGAAACCCTAGAGGCAGCTTATCGCTGGTCAGAAAGCTCGTGAATTCTAAAGGGAACAAGGAGTGAAATAGTTGAGCTTTAGAGCACTGGTTCCTCACCACCTAGGAGACAGAACTCAGCAAGGCTTTTTGAAAACTCATAAGGAATGAACTCTCATTCATTTCCACTGTAGTTTAGGATGAATGTTACAACACAGACTCCAACACTGAACTACGATTTGTGTTCCTATTTAATTAATTTGTCTTTTAAATGGTAAATTGTGATGTTGGGCAAAGAACATTGAGGATGTAGCAGCATGAACTCTAAGTATCATAATGAAATATCATGAAGAGAATTGGTTTCTACATTGCTGATAACAGATATGTGCGTGTACACTAGGGAAACAATTTACTCTAGATCCTCAAGTTCTTTGGAAGAAGTTCTGCAGAACTTACAAAACAAACTAACAGGCTATACAGTGATAAATAAATACTGAAATATACACATTTATCAGGAGAAATGAAGGAAGGGGAAGGGATGCTGTGAGAGCAGCTGCTTCTTGAAAAGGTGAAAGATAGTTCCCAAGCCAGAGCACAGAAATAGTTGCTCAGAAGACATTTCTCTTCATACATGTATATCTGGTAACTAATAAACAGTATTTTCCTATGACTATAAAAAATCACTTTATTTTATGCAGTAAATAATACTATGTGGACCATAGTATTAAATTCCCAAACATAAAGTTGAGACAATATACTATAATTAATTAAAGAATGCAGGATTTTAAAGTTATGAACTTATAATGCTCAAGCAAGGCAGTGGGTTTTGCTTTGTGTGCAGATGATTTCACTGTTGAGGTATCTGTCTTTTCCCTATTTTATCTATGTTGTCATGCTTCCCTTAATAACTGAAACCTTATCCAAATGTTGCAAGGCAGTTGGAAATGGCTGCAGTAGGAAGCTAAGGACCACTCAGTAATGAGGTCCTGCAGTGTACAGGGGCCAGAAGCCTTGAGCATCACTTAGGGAAAATACTGAAATGCCTCTTCTGTCCGTCAGAATGAGATGTTCCCAGGTTGTCCTGCATGCCCACATGCATCCTGGGTCCCCAGCTAGCATCTTAAGAGTATGACGAAGTAACTCAGCAAATCAGTGTCAGATTCAGATGATCCAATAGCACAGGAACTTTGTGAGTGTTCACCTTAAGTAGCCAGAGGTCTTTTTCCTTTAATGATCATCTGGTGGCCGCTGTGGCATGATGATACTTGGTTGTGCTCTACATATAGAGCTTGGCCACAGAGCACTGCTTGAGGAGCTCTGCCCATTGTGCTCAGCTATGAGAAATCTCCTGCCTTGTGCCTTGTACCTAAATATATATCACACTTTGCCAATAAAATGCCTCACATACCTAAGGTATTGTAGAAGCAGTAATGCTGTATATGTTCCTGTTGATAGAAACATTACTATTAGCTGTTCAAAGATTCCTTGTTGGGACTTGTCCTGAGCACACCCTTACCAGGGGTTCAGCTGGTAGCAAATAGGGCTGGTTTGTCCATGTCAGAGGCTGCTTCCTTTGGTGGTTGCCTCAGCTGAGACTCCCACCCTCAGCCTTGCTGCCTCTTTCTGCAGGCATGTCTGACCCTGATTTCCCTCTACCATGCCCAAATCCCTACACCCCCACAACAGGCCCACATGCTGGACCATCCTCAGCCCATCCCTGTCCCCAGGAAGTTGCCCAGTGCCTGGGGTTCATGCTGCCTTGGTGCTCCAGCTGCCCTGTATCTGGCTGTGGGTGGGATGGGCCCTGGATGCCAGGCTCTGCCCTGACAGACCCCCATGGAGAACCCCTTCTGCCTCTGGGGAACCCCTGAACCCAGCAGGGCCCTGACTGGGCTTTCTCATTCTTCTCTGCTTCTGCTTCACTTCTGGCTGATGCCTAGACCCCTACTGGCAATTTCAGACCCTCTTCACTGGCATCTATTATGATTCTTACAGGCAAAATTAAATAGCACATACTTACCCTGTTCTCCCAATGAAACAATAGCATTCATCTTTATGTAGAGATATCTTTTAGGAAAGAAGCACAAAACCAAAAATTATCACAAGTGAAATACTTGGCAATGACAGAGATAACTCTGTACTTATCAGAGAGTACTCAGTCTCAAGATGTGATTTACAAAGCAGAGACAGACAGCAGAAATCAGGAAGGTCAATGCCATGTTTCTCAGCAAGTAAATGATGAGTGATCCTGGACCAGGCTTAGGAAATGAGAAGTGTTGACTGCTTATAAAGCACACTTCATTCACTGTGACTGATTACACGGTGTCATCATTTGGATTAGGTGAGCAGGAATGCAAGACTGGCCTAAAAACTTTTTAGTCATGATGGAAAAAATGCACATGATGAATATTAACCACACATCTCTGGAAACTTTTTTCAGCGTCCTCATATTACTTGAATTGCAGGCTTTTGAGCAACTTGTGGTCCTCCCATGATTCTTCTAAAACATTCCAGGCAATACTAGTGTTCATAATTCATTGTTAGATAAAAAGGGAGCTACAGATTCAGATCAACTGTCTTGAAATCCTGTAACACTAGGGAAGAAGGACTTAAGATGGCAGAATTGGTATCACAGGTCTCATTAAACACCAGCAGTATCCAGACTTACTCTGATTTTCACTGTTGTTCAAGAACTTTGTGGGCCTAAAACGGGACATAAACTGATCCCAAAAGATTTTGTTCCATCTTCTGCCCAGCCTTGTAGGCAGGCAAGCTACAGAAGCCGAGTCTGAACCTCCCTGGGTATCTCAGACATGCCTGAGGAAATCAGGGCATCTCAGTACCTGGCTCAGTGTGATCAGAATAAAAATAATAGGTACTTCTTTGTTTAAAAAGCTTAAGAACTGTAGGGCCCAACTCTGTCAGTTAGCTAAATCCCAGGTCACACATACCTAAAGACTCCTCTTTAAAATACGCAACGACGGACACTTTCTTTTAAAACCAATCTCTTTCATGTGATGCCCAACCAAAAAAAAAAAAAATTAAAAAAAATAAGCAAACAAACAAACCCAAAAAAACACCAACCAAAAAAACCCAAACCAACAACAAAACCAGACAAAACAGTATGTGAAAGATCTGGGTACGATTCCTCCACTACATATAAAGTTTCAAATCCATGGCGAGGATCCTAACCACTGACCTAGGACAGTAAGAGGTGGAGTGCAGCGGCTAGGGAGGGCAGAGGAATCCTCCATTACCCATCATTGTTCCCACCCTTTCCTTCAGAACCTGTTCTACCAGCAATCTGAATCTTCACGCCAAAAATAAAGCATACAAAAGAAACATAGTTCTGCACTTCAGTGAATGGGGAACTTCATAAGCAATATTGTGGTACTGTTCTCTTCTGATGGGAAAAATAAATAATAATAATAAAAGCCATTAAAAAAATCAAATGGAAGAGCAGAAAGTGGAGTAAAGCAAGCAAGCAACTTTATGTGCTTTCTCACAGGGCACGTGTCATGCATGACCTAAGAAAGAGTTGTACTTTAGAGTTCAAGAAAAAAGGGTCAATGGTTTCCTTAGAATAAGATTCTTGCAGAGGATGTATATGAATAGGAAAATTATAAAACTGAATTCTCAGCCTACTTGTTCAACTTGTCTGAATTTATTGTGCAAGTTCTTGCTAATGACGTTTGTGGCCTGTTGAGTAATTTCCCAACATTGCTTTTTATTGCTGTTACTGAACTATTCACAAAAGAAAAGTTAAAAACATTGTATTTTGTTTGTGATTTTAACAAATCTGTAACAGATACTGGCAACCGTGCAAATCTGTCGCTTAAGGGAGGATGAGTGTTATAAGGTCTGTTAATATAGATGGGGAGAGTGAACTTTATTTCTTAAGTGTCTAAAAATTAATTCTTAGACTTCTGCCTATATGCAGGAGATAAACAGTGACACCTCCAAAATATAAATGATCTCACCTCCGAAGTATAACTGATCTCACCTACTTTAGACATCAAACTCAGCACAGATTGAATCATCTTCTGGAGATATTTGTCTGTTCCCCTAACAGTATTGGGAGCCTATATATGTAGTTTAGGCCAGATGCTTAATTTTTAAACAGCTAAAGTTATATTCAATTAATCCCTTCCAGAATGTCAATCAGTTGTATTTGACGTTAGCTTAGGGTCATGCTAGTGTATCTGTAAAACTAGTATCCATATAATGTTCCAATATATTCACCACACAATAATCTTTCCTTTATGAAAACTAAAGTGAAATACTTTTCAAATTAATTTAGGCACTTCCACTCACACCTCTTTTTTCACTATCTCTACCATGACTTCCACTATGAACCAAAGAACACTAGTCAGGAGAGGTCTTTGCTAATTTCAAAACAATTTCAGTCAAAGTTCGCCTCAAGTTTTCAATGATATTCTGATTTTTTCCCCCTTGAAGCTTTTTTTCTCTTAACTTCCTCTGCCTTATCTGAATATGTTCATTTCATATGTTTCATGCTCTGTGCTGTCTGTCCCCTCTTGTTGAATCATAGTTGAATCGCAGCTGAATATTCTACCCCTTTTTCAGCTTTTCCTTTCTTCAAGGACCTTAAATCATAAAGTCAGTGCAGTAGCTTCTTACTCAACAGCTCTGATCCTTGCATGTGTCCCAAATTATATTTGCTTACTTTACTGAAAAATACATGGTTTACCACTCTGGGAAAGGTTACTTAAAGATTTTATGTCTACTAGTGTAGTGAGCTAATTTTCCGTAGTAATCCATGGAGTTCTTATAAAACACAGTGTGAAATGAGTTCTTTTAAGTTAGTTGATTTTTTTTTTCCCCAGAAACTATGAAACAGAAATGAAAAGAAGCCAAAGAGGAATAAAGAGCTCTAAAGTAGCAATTTGAAATACAATTTTTTTCATAGGAACAGCACAGGAAAAAGAGCAAGCAAATGTTTGTCCACAGTTTTCATACAATTTGTCTTATTTAGACCTCAGTGCAAGTCTGCATGTGTTTAAGAACCTACATAGTCTCTTTGAGGTCAATAGAAGTACTCATGTTCCTGCATTTAAATATATACTATGAAGTGGATGGTTTTGTTCTGTACTTCAGTAATACCCAACACAAGTTGCTTTGGTCTCTTCAAGAATTGCCATGTGATGAGATAATAAATGCATCATTCACAGATATTTTTTGGTTAGAAGGGAAAGAAATTTTACTCCACAATAACTGGTTCATAGATTTGATTTACATATTTGTCTGGTGGTGGTTATCATCTGGAAAACATCAGACATATGAAGGCTTTGGTAGTAGCTACATACTTGGAAAGCTAGAGGCACAAGCCATCTATTGTCACAAAAAAGGGAAAAGACATTTCAAATGGTACCAGTCACAGATAACCAAATTTGTTTCTTGTAACTTTTCAATCCACTAATGTGTGACAGATGTCAGCAACACTGTTTAATTTCACTGTCAGCCAAGATAAATATTTTTGGGATGAGACTCTCAGAAGAGAGGAAAAGAAAAGTGTTTGGAAATATTATGAAACTAGAAAATAAAAGATGATTAAACAAATCTCAGGCCTTTGTAATGTGTTCAAGGATAAGATCAAAAAAAAATCATTTAAGCACACAAATTATCATTGATGTTCTTAACTCCAAGATAAAGAAACAAACCCTCTCTGTCTTCCTGAGGTGCCTAAAAGACACAGATGCTTGCATTATTTATTTGTTGGTTTTGGGGGGTTTTTTTGAGGGTTTTGTGGTTGGGTTTTTTGTGTGTGTGTTGTGGGTTTTTGTTTGCTTGTTTGTTTTTTTCACAAAACTTCCTTAATTAGTTCAAATGGTGCTGTTTTTCCCTGTGAGGAAGAGCTGTTCTGTTTGCCTGTGTGGAGCATGGTGGCACCTTTCCCATTGAAGGGACTAAGCCCTACACTGTAGAGCTACCACCTACCTCCCCAGAGCTACTGCATCCAATACACAATGACAGAATCAAATGCAGAGAAACATATGGGAGATGGGGGTGGAGGAAAAGATGAATATTCCTATGGTTAGGATACTTCTTAAGGTATAGGGAGGCCCAGCCCACTTTTCCAGCGCAGGGATTCAGGTTAACATCTGCTGCCTCTCAGGACAGTGCTCTAAGTTGCGGGGCACACAGTCCTTCAGATGTTTGAAAGAACACTCCCCAGAGCTGCTATCAAAACCTGTGGGCATGAAAGTTATGGGATAAGAAGGAGAGCAACCAGAAGGAAACCCTACCACAGAGGCTAGCACAAAGCCAGAGGATCCAGCTGTGATGGGGACACAGGGGTGGAAATATGCTTTTGTGAGTTTTGAAAGAGGGAGCAGGGAGGACAAACAAAATTTCACCTTTAGCTTGATTGTTGTAAAGACAAATTGTTACTGGCATGTCTAAGACTATTTTTTTTTCACTGCACTTAGTCCAGACAATGATTTTCAAAGAAGAAGAACACATATAGGTAAAATTTACCTAATCATACAGCAACATCACATGATTGCCAGTGAAAAATACAAGGAAGCTGGTAGTGTGCAGATCTACATTTAAATATGGGCAGTGACACAGAACAAATACTTAGTTGTTATGTTACAAGTAATGAATGCATCTTGCATTCCTGGTTTGGTTTCAAAGAATTTTTCCTGAATATATTTTGACCTAAGAGTATCAGCTGATATATTATCTATTTACTTTGGCTCTTTAATGATGTCGCTGATTACATCATGGTGGAACTTGGATTATATTATGAAGTTGAATGTTACAGCACTCAGGAGCACTGGTTTAGTATTTGATCTGCCTACACATACAACTGCTCTTTGATGGAATGATTAGGAGGCATGACTGAAGTACCAGCAATAAAAAAATGTAATGGCGACTTATCTTGCTCCTCTAGTGATAAGAAACATGGGAAAATAAAACCATATGGTTAAAATGAGGGCTTATTCCTACCTGTACTCATACAAATTATTCTGTTTTGATTATTAGTTCTTTGTGTTTTTCCTGCTTTCATCCTATAAGTTCGAATACTGTGCACTTGCAAATGCAAATAATTTAAATTATAATATCAAAACCCTTCCATTTAAAGTCTGCAAAGCTGATGTTTCTAGGAACATTCTCAGCATTGACATTTCTCAGATCTTATTCAAAACCAAACTTGTAAGGCTTGGAGAAATGCTGGTAAATTCCTATGTAGGAAAAAGAACATGTGTGTTTCAGTATTTCATTGGTTTTGTTTTATAATTCCCTTGATTATTTCTGTCTATTTTTTAAACGATAAAAAGTCTTGATCACAGGCAGTTAACTAGAAACAGAAAAAGACAAATTCTAGGCCAAAGAAAGATATGTTATATTTAATATTACAACAAAAGTTAAGGTAGATGCAGGAAAGCTTAAGGCAACAGGATGATATTAATCACTCCCTTGGCTGAGGAGGTGTCAAGTTTTCTACAGGTATTATCACAAAGGAGAATCCTGAGGGGACACTTAAACAAAAGCAATGATTTGACTTTTAGGGAGGTCCTCCCAAGGAAAAGCACTAACATGAATAAAAAGTATTAACATCCTGTTTGAAATAAACCTAAGAGGTGGTGAGAGCAGAGCTCATTAGCAGGAATAGGGCTTTCCAGCAATGAATTAAAAATGACAATGGGAATGAAGATTGGACTTGAAGAGTCTGAAAACAGAAGATATGTAGGCTGCATTTGATAAAATATGGAAACAGATGCAAAGAGAGGGGTAACTTTCAATGGCCTAAGAAAATGGGAATTTGCAGTAGTTTTCCTTGAACAATATTAATAAGGAAAAATTCAAATTTTCCAGGTTGGAAAAAAATAATATTCTATTAATTTAGGAAATTGAGTTTTAATTTGAGGGGAGAGCCATGTCTTTGAAAAGTTAAGCAGAAAGAAACTGCAATCTGGCTACACTGAACAAATATGTGGTCTGAATAACAGTAACGTGCTGGCTGCATACCCCAGTAACCAGCAGGGTCATGATGCTGTCCACAGGTTACAGAAGAGGCAGAGGGACTGGTTAGAGTACACAACTGATTCCGTAGGCCTGTAACAATTCTATTTTGTCATTCCTTGCATTCTTCTATTATAAGCATAGAGTTTAGTAGATTAAAATCTGATGCTTGGGAGACAGCAAGTAATATGTAGCTTTCATGCAAAGCATTCCAGTTAAATGGTTGTATTTCTGTTTTCTGAAAACTCACACGTATGTGTTTAATGGAAGTTAGAAAACATATTGTCTTGGAAATACTTTTCTACTAAAACAATAAATGGTAAAAGGATGTTTTATAGCAATATTAATAAAAATAAAATATTACATAATTTTGTTTTATACTGTGATCATTCCAAACCCATTAATCTCCTTTTCTGTTGTTAAATATGATAACTATCTGAAGAGAAATAATTTGAACAAAATGTTCTGATGGACGTCTACTAATCATATCCAGAAATCCCAGTGTTCCAAAAAGTTGTTTTCCGTAACGCTGGTGAAGATGTCATCTGTTCTTCAATGTTCTTATAATTTTGTGTCATGGTGTTATCATCCCTAGATGTTGCCTGAAGGAAAATTCTTTCTTGCCTGATCTCACCTCCGTTTCTGTACAGGTGTTTTTGAACCTAGTAAGAGCATTGCCAATGTTTGGATCATGAACATAAAATGCTGCAGTTAAATCTTCAATTTTGTCTTGTGCTACAGGACAATTCGGAACATATGTTAAGGCTAATTATAAACCCAAATTTTCAAAATCCTCCAAAGTCTTTTGAGGAGCATACTCACATAATTTCTTGAACGAAAGTATCGCATAAAAAAAAATCCCAACAAAAATCCTCAACCGGGAACCAACTTGTTTGGGGATAAACCAAAGGCAGTGGACAAATACTGAAAAATCCACAACAATCTCCTCAGAATTTTTTTTGCACCATGTTCAATGTGAGCCCACTGCCAAAGGTGTGCATGCACTTTGAAAGGATGCTGTGAAAATAAAAACTGTGTAGTGATGTGATGTGTCTAGCATAAGGTAGGGAAAAATAAAGCATAGGAAAATTATAGAAGCCAGGGTCTTCAAGCATCTGGCCAGTTTGCTGTTCTGCATTCTCTGAGAATGAGCTGAGTATTTTCCATCTTTAAAATGTTAAGTCTGCAGGTTAATTGAGTAAATCAATTTCAAGTACTATAAAATAAAATTAATAATTCCACCTTCATGTTCCAAGTGCCAGTAGAGATCAGGTTGTTAAGTTAAGGTTGTAAGCTGGAAGTGTCATCCAGCTACTAAAAGTTTCAACTAGCTTGCTTCCACTTACCTCACAAAAATTTACAGTTAATAATAACATGTTATTTAGATTTATGATGTGATAATTTGTCTACATCTCAACTCATAAATAATTAGCATCTTTTGTAAACTGTACACAAAGGAAAATTCCCCATTCAAATATTCTTAGTGCAATTCTACAGACTGAATCATCCATTTTACGACCACAGATCTCTATAGCTGCAAAATCTATTCTACATCTTTTCTTCATTATTAAGTTGTTTGAAATGCTGGATCTTATATTATAAGGTATTCATCCAGTTATATGTGTATGCCTAGTGGGAAAATGGGGAGCATTTCTGAATTTGATTAGTCTTGCCTTATTAAGTATACCTTGTTCTAGCTCTGAACAATCATTTTGTTCACATTGCATACACAAGCTGAATTTGTCAGACCAAGTCTTTGGGGAGCAGTATTTTTATCTGAAATGTTTTTAGAAGCTTCACCAGCCAATCAAACCGTATCTTGCAACCCCCAATTTTGGCACTTATTAAAAGAGTCACTTAATTCACGAGTAATTTTCTGCTATGATACCACTTGGTGCTTGCTGTAATGACTGCTTCAACAAACTGCTGTTTCAACAGAGCAATGGCAGAATTGAAAGGTCTGAGTTTCTGTGTTAGCAGTAAGAAAAATGAGAAATAGACAAATATCACTCAAAACACTAAGCTGAAGGCTCTGGGAAGGAATCCTGAAAGTGTTTTTATTTTGCTGCATTAATTATTGGCAATTCTTTACCTAGAATTGCTAGTCTTGCTTAGAAATTTGTAATTTCTCATTTTCAAAGCCCTTAGGATGCCAGTTTTCAGGTGGTGCCTTTATTAAATGGTTATAAGCACCATGGTTTTTTTTCTGGGTTTTGTTATGTTTCAGAGATTTTTTGTGAATAGTTATATAACTTCATCTGATATAGCTGCTAAACATTGGTGAGTTGGAGTAGTGCCACATATAGAAAATCAGGAAAATGTCAGAAGAAGGCTATAGTGATTAACTTGAGGCATATCCCGCTAAGGCAATGGCAATGGTACTCTAATCACCTGCCGAGGAGGCTGTACTTAGACTTGTGCAAGGAAAAAGAAAATAAAGACTAGCTTTCTAATAATGCTTATAAGCAGCCGAGATGTGATAAAAAAAAAAAACAAACCCAAAACAAAACCAGAGAAAAAACCCCATCCAGTCAGTATTAGGTACAGCTGTACTTTTGGGAATGGTACCTGGATCCTCTCTCTGAGCCTTGCTGACTAGATCGCCTGGATCCGTGCATGAGCCAACTAGAGAACTCTATGCAAGTTCACTACATCACTCCAAAGAAAACAACTTATTACAGAATTATTTTTATTTTGACCTAGGTTTCAGTTAATTACCAAAGGTTATGAAAACATTCTGTTAGCAAACTGTCATGGGTTCAGCAGTAGCAGTCATTTTTTCTCCTTCTTAGTGGCTGGTGCAGCACTGTGTTTCTAACTT
>WYDI02005866.1:26633-66905 GCA_009867235.2 Psittacus erithacus
TCCTTTTTATGTTGAGGACACCAGAACTGCACACAATACTTCAAGTGAGGTCTCACGAGAGCAGAGTAGAGGGGCAGAATCACCTGCTTTGACCTGCTGGTCACGCTCCTTTTGATGCAGCCCAGGATACGATTGGCTTTCTGGGCTGCGAGCACACACTGAAGCCACATTTAATAAATTTGTCTTGCAAAAAGAAACTTGACAGGTGCCTTGTTTGTAGCAGGTATAAAGTCTGCATAAGGAGTAAACATGCAGTGCAAGAATAAAAGATAGGAGAAAAAGCAATGACAAGAAAACAATGTTTTATGACTGAGGTCAGCCAAGCGCAACTGTGGAAGAATAGCTGCTCCAGTTTAGCAACTGAAATAAAGCACGAAGGAATTCTCAACCCTTCATGCTTCCAGCTTCAAACTTTCCATTCTTCTAAAAGCTGCTTTCACCAACATTAGACTCAGTTCAAGGCCAGCAAAGAGTGATACAATGAAATTTGATATACTATGATCTTATGCTTAAAACCTAATTGCACAGCTTTCACTAAATTCTGTGGCTTGCAAACATAATATAAGGAATGGATAGCATTTAGACTGAATGCTTCAAAAGAAAACCAGATGCCATAGACAATATTGCAGGTAATCCTTTCTGGTGCTAAAATAACGCCTACTTCATACCCTGCTCTCCTGGGATGTGCTATCCTTGAGACTGAAATTTTATAAAATAGAACTTTGATCTATGTTGTATCTGACATTATTCCAATTATCTTGTCAAATTCCAAGTGTGAGTATACACAGTCTTCACCTTTACCCTCACAGCTTCTGCTGGAAAAGATTTCCTCACTTCTTGTCCTATGCAGCATTCTAAAAGGAAATGCATATGTAAAACAGTGCAAAATGCAGTTGAAATTATAAGGTATATATATAGCATAGATGTATTCTGAGCAGGAGAAATATCATTCTGACCTTGAACTATTTTTTTTAATATAAATATGCCTTTTAAATAGATAGTCAAATGTTGAATCAAAACCAGTGGAAAGATTCATTTTCCTGAGCACAGGATCAAACTTAAATATAAGTCAGGTAGCCAGTGAAGTGCTGTACATGCTATGTACCCACAGGCAGATATTTAGATTTTATCTTTCTTTTCAACTATTGACATTATCTGGAGATTTTCTTCTCAAGTGACTCATACTGATAAAAGCTGTCTACTGGATTTAAGGGCAGTCATCCATTGCTGTTTATGCACACTGATTTAACACGAAGTGGACTTCGGATTAAAGAAACACAAATAACACCTGATTAAACAAATTCAAAGATTATGATGTGTCAGTGGATAAAGACACAGTTGCAATCATATGCGACCTCAGCTGAGATGGGGTTTAACAGTGAGGATCAGAAACCAGGGTGAGGATCAACTTTGAGACCGTTTGGAAATTGGCTTATTTTCCACACCACATGAGTGAAATATTCCCCAGGGGAATAAAAGGGTGAAGGAGGGAAGGTAGAAGCTAGTATGTCAGCATTTTTATTCATTCAATTTCAAATGCCCCTACTCCCATGCTACCGTCCAAAATGAGAGTGATTGTTGCTACTCTGTACTAGTAAACTGCTGAGAGAAATGGGAGGCCAGAGAGTGAAATTTATTACATCTCCTAAGTCTCACACAATAGTATCTTAATAGTGTTGTTGATTGTTAATAACCCTCTTTACCAACCTTCAACTCCATTGTCCTACCTACTTCCATCATGGTCATTATGAACACATTAAAGCAGCTGCATGGAAATAGAAATGTTATAGGTGGAGCTGCAGGCAGGTGAGAGTAGTCAGGGATGTGTACCTTTGCGGAAAGCAGTAGAATTGATGTAATTTTTGATTGCTTAAAAGTTTCAAGCACTGTAATACTAATTGCATGATAACAAGATATGCTAATTCCCTACTCACCTGCCACTATTACTTCACTGGTGACATTTTCTCTACACTGAAACCACAGAGAGCTATGCTGGACATAAGGTTCCAGGGCCAGGAACAATTCTCATTGCTGATGTAATTACAGCCAGGTGCCACAGACCTGTCCCAAGCAAGATGCTGACTGGGTTTGAATTTTTGGTATTCTTTTTTGCTAGTACATATGCAGTCTCCTGCTCTGAGCCTCATCCTGGAGAGGAAATAATTGGCATGCACTTGCCAATGGTAGCTGACTTTCAAAAACATGAGTGAGGGAGGGAAAGTGTTCTGAAGCTTTCTTCAGTCATGATTCTTGATGCAATTGCTGCTGTTCAAAGAACTGTAAAAATATACGGTGCTCCAGAACTTTCCTGGGCTAGACACTGCAATAAAAGGCGATTCCAAAGGCACTAGAAATCTCAACAATGGAATTTCAGAGCAGTAGTCCTCAGATTCCCTTCCTTTTTTGTTTAGCTGCATAGAATAAACGTTTTTTCTCTTGAAACTCAGGGATGAAGTATGAAAATGCTCATGACCATTGGTAATACAGGTTTACAGCCACTTACATTTTTTAAAAAAGGGAGAAAGTGATTCAGCAACCCCTTGGGATAGCCTTGAATATTGTCTTCTGCAGATCTTGGGGATGGTTGAACTTAAGAGCTGCTCTTTTCTGTCTTCAAACACTGCTAGTGAAACTCTTTGCTGAGGCGGGGGGAAGGAGGGAAGGTTTTACTTGTTTTTACAGTAGGGATTTAGAGGTGTTCCTGATGTAATGAAACTGCCAATTTTAGACAGAAGTACCCTAAATCTGCCAAGAGTCATGCAAAATTTCTCTGCATTCAGGAGAACCCTAACGCCTCCCTCTTGACCTCTACAATATGCATCTGAACTTTTTCCTGAGGTGTTCCTGAGGAGACAGGCAACCATGATGTATTACATGAGTTTGCGAAGGATCATATTGATGTGACTGCCAAAGGAGTGTTTCCTTTGCTGGAAGAGCTGTCTTTCACAAGAGATTTCCTGTTTCTTTTCAAGTTGTTTTTCAAGCATCATTATTATCATTAACATGAAATGAATTTTATACATTGTAAAATATGCACCTTGTTTATTAGTTTTTGGCTGAGTTATCTTGAATTCTTTGAATTTCCTATTACATTCCATGTATTCATTATAAAAAGGCAGATGCAGGTTTCTTATGTCTAGTATGTGCAGGAAAATCCTGAAGTATTTCCCCAGAGCAAAGGATTCTTCATTCAACAGGTAAAACACAGGCAGAAAAGTGTAACTTTTTGTTCAGTCTGTCTCAAAAAATTCTAAAATTAAGTCACTAGAAACTTCATTATTCTTTTATTAAGATAAAAGCCATTACCATTACTCTGGAGAAACTGAGTCATGAGACTTATGCTGTTCCATCTTTTCACATAAGCATACAAATATAGGGACGTAGTAAATAAAAATATTTCAAATCAATATTTTTCAATAAGATTTCAAGGTTTTTATATAGAAACAAAGTGCCAAAAAAGAACAAAATCTCAATTTTTAACTGTGTGTACATTAAAGATTAGCATATGGCATACTCCACCCTCATCTGGCTCATACACTAGTCTCATGATTAGTCGATCCTTTGATTCTCAGTTTACATTAGGTGTAGCTAAAACCCAAGGCGGGGCTGCAAATCTGGCCCCAGCCCCATAAATTCTTCTTATTGTTCTGCTTTTCCTACTTTGAAAATTAAGCAACTATATATATTTTTCCATTAATTTTAAATGTATTTAGTGCTGTGCTTAAATGAACAAAGAGTGTTTGTGCAATTAAGATGTGTTTGAGGAGAGCTTGATATGTCATCAGTACCAAAGTTCAGGCCCATAAACATCATGGCAAAGATGGCATCCTCCAGTCAATTAATGCCATTCATCGCAGCTGGTTTGATTTAGTTGTTCAGAGGAAGAGATCCTGGCTCCTTGTAAAAAGGGGATGTGAACAAAGTGAAAGAACTGGAATCCACTGACCTCCATGAATGCCCATTTTTATGCAACAACAACAAAAAAAATACGAGAGCCATTCTCTGAAGCTACCAACAGAGGATTAAAGATAATTAATTCCTGACTTTATTTTTGCACAGAGAAACTGCAAATATCAAAAAGGAAAGGAAAGGCACCAGTATGAAAAGGAGGTGTCAGTAGAGCAACCTTTCCAAAATTGCCTGCTACTGAAGAGAAAAAAAAAAAGCAAACTTGCAAGTTTAGCTAGAAAGAAAAGGAATAGAAGAAAATCTGAAGTGAATTCTAGGAGCTTGGATCTTCATTCACTTTAAACTACTCTTAATATTTTTTTCAGTTCTCTGTGCTACAGTGCAATCTGTCTGGGTGACCGTGTGCCTTTTAGTATTAGGTTTTCATGTGCTCCCTAAGATTTCTCAATGACATATAGACAAATAACAGGCGCATATACTTTCAGTTTCCTCTGTTGCAGCTTTTTCCCCTACGCAACTAGAGAAGTGACTAGCAGCAGGTCATAAATAGAAAGTGATGGAGCATGAACATTTTGCAGAAAGTTGATTAGAAAAGGACCTTTTCCTTCTAACAATATTCGTACCTCTGGGTAATTTGGAACAACACTTTTCTTTTTTGGTATACCACATTAGACGCTTTGGGTTTTATTATATTTTTCACTGAAACTAGAAACAGCTGCTGTCTGATGTTGGCTGGTATATGTGGTAGTAGTGTGGGTGGAGGAAGAGATTTCCCTCACAAGAAAGACGCAACTATGGAAAGTATGAGGTTATGGAAAAACATTAGCAGGTGATAAAAAGCATTTCTATCATTTATGCAGGTTAGAGAACATAGATCCAAATTGCCTCTGGATGATTGCAGTTGTCGCATCTTTAAAGTACGTCGGATGATAACCACAGCAGTGATTAGCAGAGCAAAAATATCTATTTTTTTTTTTAAATTATTATCCCCAGAGGAGGATGCTTGGCAAACATTTTTGGGGCTACGACAACCAGCACTTGCATCTATGACATATTCCAAATCCACTGTGTGGAATAGAAGAATAAATGCAGCAAAGGCCCAGCTGTCCATCACTGCCTTGTAATTATACCTCTGGCTTTTTCGTTTCTCTTCTCAAAGCAGGAATATTTTTGGAAGTGCCACTTAGTTATTTTGAAGTATTTTGGAGCACTGTACCACAACACAAGCTTTCCCTGAGTTAGTTAATCCTATATAATGTCCCTTCAGAAGCTCCCTGAAATAAATGGAAGTTTACTAATCTAAGCAGAAACAGTTGACACACTTTCCAACATACTTGTCAGTTCCTAGGTCCATATACTCAAGTACACAGCCCCAGTGATTCAGGCTGAGACTTTACAGTACCTGTGCAGTCACTGAGGTACACCCCAGCCAGCTGCAGGAACATGTGTCACGGAGGTAGGTAAAGACATGGCATGGAGTAGTGAAAAGAGAGAAACTGCTCACTTTTTCTCCCACTACAAGAAACTCTAAGTGACAAATGAAGTGAAAACAAAGAAGGGTTGTTGGGGGTTTTTTCCACACAATATGTAATTATACTGTAGAATTGATGGTTATTGCAAAGTTTAAATGAGATCAAAGTTGATCAAAAGAGTGAAAGAAAAAGCTACCAAGGGTCATAAAATACAAAGACTCCATCAACAGCTGAGGAATTTTGTAAGCCAAAAACTACTGGGGGTTAGAATAATATTTAGAGGAAGTATGGCAACTTTTTTTTTTTTTCAATATACATGTGTATGTGTATATAAAATATATATCTTCACTGTAAATTTGCTTTCAGCTACTGTAAGAGGCAGGATACAGGCTACTGATGAGCCTTTTCTTGGATGCAATACATACAATCCTTATTTTTTTTATGTCATTTAACATAGAGGACCTGGAAAGGTCTCTGTAGTCCAATGTAGGAATGAGCCACTGGAACAGATGTCCTAAGTCTAAGACATTGAGTTTTCACAGGTCTCTTAAAAAGGGAGAATGTTTGATATAGAGAGCTGATGGATACTCTCTCTCTCTTTGCCTTTGGAGGGATAGACTGCTTGCATTATTCTCTCTTTGCCACTTCCCCATGTGCCTTGGCAGGCAGACCTCAGTCTTCTTTTGCAAGGCAGCCTTGCAGGACAGACTAGAATGGAGCCTTTTCATGCTAATTAGAGCCAAATGTTACAAGCATGGGGGCAGAGAAAATTTAGAAAGCTTCTGCGGAAGTGTCAGCATGAGTTTTCTTGATGTTTCTTGTCTTTGCTCAAGTGTAAAGGCAGCCTAGGCCTAACTGCCAGTCTCAGAGCACCTGATTTCAGAGAATTGCAAGTGAATCAAAACAAGTTCCCTTCAGTACAGCTCCTTAATGTTTTGCAAGGCATTGCAGTCACAGGAGTGCTGCTCTCTGCATTGAATACAAGGAGCTGTTCTTTTTATGTGTCGATAAAGAAAGCAAATTACTTTTTCTCTGTCCTGAACAACAGACAAGACTAGCTCTGGCTGGGACTGGAGCTGTTCATTGCAGGCTGTTGACTCATTCCCCTGAGGGACTTGTGTTATGGTCCCTCTCCACAGACACACAAAGCCTTGAAATGGGCTGGCATTATGCCCCCTGAATGCAGTTGAGTTCAAGTGGGATCACCCCAGGCTTGCGTCCTATCTGAAAGAGGGGCCTCTGCTTCAGTGCCAGGAGACAAGGAGACCAGGGACACACTGCTCTGTGTGGGCATTCACCACCAGGTGGGCTGTGAAATGCAGGTTGTAGCCCAGATTGGTCTTGAGAAAACAGCATGGAGGGCTGCAGGAACCCAGCCCCTGACCAGTTTTCCCTCCTGTATTTTGCCAAGAGTTGTGGAAAACACAAAGCAGGCCATTTGCTTTGTGCAGAGCTCAGCCACAAAGTGAATGTGACTGTGCGATCTGTGGGAAGTAAGCAAACAGCATCTCAGGGAGCCCTTTAGAAAATTTGGGTGATTGTACAACCTCAGTTCAACACATGTATATTTCACAAATATTTGTATATTTATTCTAGTTAGTTTTCCCTTCAGGAAAAGCAATCTCCCTTTAATCTTTACGCTATAACTTCTCATGTCAAGCTCTCCTGATGTGAACATACAACTACATGCCAGTGACTAAAGACTAAGTAGAAACTAATTTCAGGGTTTGGCCCATGGTGATTTTAAGAAGTCACACCTGGGCTGGGACTTTGGGTGCCAAGATTTTATCCCGGAGCAAATTTTTACAGCCAAGTTTGAAACCCCTGAAAATGAGAGTAGAGGGGAATGTTATAATGGAAAGGCTGGCATAACTTCAACTACTGTAGAGAGCAGCCCAAGAAGTTGATGAGGCTGAGAGTTAGAAGCAAATCTGCCAACTTTCACTCTGTTCAAATAAGGTAAGACATGCTAAAACGTTTGACTGCTTTAAAAAAATAAAATAAAGTTTCCTTCACCTCTTCAGAAATCTACCAGTTATAAGAAAACAGTCAAAAATAATGCAAATGCGCTTTCAATCAAACTCTGGTTTGTTTTCTTTGTGCCGCGTGATTTTTCTGCTCAGTAAAATGGGATGTGGGAAACAACCTCTAAAATGAATCTGACTATTCCTGGCTTGAAAATCAGGCTCTACCTATCCAGAAAAAGGCAGTATAGTCTGGGCCATTCCCCAACAATAGAGTGGCGGCAGGCTAAATATAACCACACTTACAGTCCCAGAACTGGCATCTAACACCAGGGGCTTACAATGACACTGGAGCTGCTGCTGCTCCAGCAAAAGTGGAGGCAAGGGGAGGGAAAGCTCTGTTTGTTTTTCAGCCGGGACCTCATTCTTCACTCAGCTGTTTGCTATTAGAGCTGGAGCAGTAGCAGTGAGAAATTCATAGCTGCTTGCTCTCTGAATCCTGACACAGGAACAGCACAAATCCAACTAGCCAAATCCACAAAGGATCAAGGAAAGGGAAAAAGAGAGCAACAAACTTTGAGTGATTGCCGTCTTGTTTTTATAACACCTTTCATCCCCAAGGAGCCCATTTACCCAGGGTCAGACTCTGCCCCATTCCTGCAGAGGTGCATATTAGTGAGTGCTGGAAGCAGTACAAGGAATTTCCTCTCACCCTGCTCCTCCACTCTGTTGGTGCAACCTGTGTGATTGGGAGGTATTCTCATCAGCGCGAGGGCTGCGGTGTCTCTCCAGCTGCCACCTGCACTGCGCCTCCTTTCAGATCCCTTCCCCTGCCTGGCTGCGGAGAGGAGGAAAGATGAGGGACAAAGCAGAGTGAAACGATGGGGAAACAGAAGTGCTCCTGGTGGTAAGTTGCAGCTCTCTGCTCCTTAGAAGGGCACAAAATCAAGCACTATCTTGGTTAAACTCATCCTGATGCTCTGACAGCCATTGGACTCAATTCTGCTCACACTGACATAGTTGTAAATTGAGGCAAAGTACACTGTAAATATTTTATGATATCTTGTTTTGGAGGAAAAAAAAAAATAACCAAAGAGAATTGGACTCACCAGCACATCTCTATTTATATTAGTGGAGTCACTAACATATTAACAATGCTGGGGATTAAGACTCAGCCTCACTGACGTTTAGTGGAGAATACAGACACCACAAAGGTGACACAGGCTGGATGAAAAGCAGAGACTCCTTTCCAGGACAACTGCTCCAGAACACTTGCTGCTTAAGAAAAATAGAATTGCTGTCTGGGACTCTACTTTTGTGCAGTAGGTAAGTGTTACCGAAGAGAACAGCTGCATTTCAGAGCAGGCTTCCCTACAGCTGCAGCAAGCCGAGCTTTCAGCTTTTCATAGAGGAGAGCTCTGGAGGAGGAGCCTTGGCTTGGGGTCCCTGGGTACAAAGGGTGATTTCTGCTAGTCCTGCTCTAAAGCGCTGCAGCTGAATGACGGCTGCTGGATGCAGACAGCATGGATGAGAGTTCGTTGTGTAGAAGCAGGTCATAGCTGTGGAGCTGATTTGCTTTCATTCTTCTGCAGTCTATTTATGTTTGAAAATAAAAATGGTATGTAAGAACACAGGCGCTTTTCTGCCAGTATTGCTGCTTCTCCTACTGGGGACTCTGTGCTGTCTGGCGTGTGAGCTAAGTGACAAGATTCCCAGGACTGGGAATTTTGTTTTGCATTTCATTGCCTCCTAGTCCTGTTGACATAATGATCTCATATGCAAAAACAAATCACCTCCTGACCTCAGCATAATGAATTGAATGTGATACTTGACACATGGTCTTGAGACTGTCTGCCTGCTTTCTCCTGCTGTCTTCAAGTAAAAGGGTCTGTTTCCCACTGTCTGCAGCCTGCAAACTCCAGTACACTTTGGGCTATTGCCAGCTATCACCTGTGAGCCTACCCCTCCCAGTCATGCTTACTGATTACAGTGAATGAGTCAAGTATGCCTCCACAGGCTGACAAACTATACACAAAGGAATTATTGAGTATACGAAAAAAAAGAAAAAAAAGAAAAATCAGGCAGCAAATGACTGCCTTTATACAGAGAAAATCTGTATTACTTACTGAGAAGCAAATCCATCATTAGATCTGTGTCAGTATATATAACCAAGGCTGACTGTAAAAGGCACACGTGCAGTGTAAGCGGTATGAACAGAAGCATCTTGATAGCCAGCACACCTGGGAGAGAACCTCTGCCTCACCATTAAGTCTTTTGTGCTTACACTGAAACCTGAACTCCCTGCTAAGTCAAACTGCATGCTGTGTGCTGGCTTGCGATCTAGCTGTCTTAGCTGATGAGGAAAGTCAGGAGGTAATTCAGCTTAAGCCTTTCCCTCACATGCAGGAGAGCTGGTTCCTCTTACAATAATTCAAAAGCCACCCTACAGGAACTGCTTCCCTTTGTTTCTAACACGATGCACCGTGTTTAATTCTTCTTTGCAAGTATCTGCTAAACATGTAGCTGTTCAGGACCGGCAGTTCTCAGATGCATACCCAGTACAGGCAGGATAATTGGTATATCCCACTGCACCAGTTGAAACAATGAGGTTTGGATATTATTTTCAATGATGCCTGCAGACCATTTGCAGTGGGTACCTGAAAAGTAATTAAGAAAATGCATAGCTGTTCACAGCTTTACACTACATTGTATTGGCAGACAGAGACTGTAATTATATGAGCAGATGTGGTGCTGAAGAACCAGGACCCAATGTGTAGAAGGCTGCACTCCCAACCTGTAAACATGCACTTCTTGAGCTGTGCCTGATTGCTGTAGCTACTTAACTGAGCATACTAGCATCAGCCGGGATTGTAGCACCCTTATTCACTTTAAAGAAAGAACCAGTTTGACCAGTGAAAAAGGGGAACAGAAGAGAGCACACACCCTGAGTCAATGTAGCATTACTACATTAGAATGAATAACAGCCCTAGCTGATCAGTTATTCCATCAAAAGCAGAATCAGTTACATTTGAATCTCTGTAAACAAGCCCAATGCGGATCTACCAGTTATATCTAATTCAGGTCATCTGACCTTCTTTTAATGCTAACACTTGTCCTGTATGGCTTTTTAGCATGAAAACTCCTGACAGTGGATGATGGTCAGGTGACCCAGGGCTTTCTTCTTGCAGTTATTCACCTTTATTTTGCCCTGGACACTTGAAATGCTTAGTACTGAATTAGCCTTTCAATAGATTTTTATTCCAATAGTTAAAGTATCCATTTCACCCCTGAGAAATAACTGGAGCTTACTGTGCTAAGGCACATCTGGTATGAACCTCATTAATCTTGAAGCAGTATGGTATATGCCCAGCACAATTTTGGCACTGTGAAAGAAGAAAAAAAGAACATTCCTTCAGAAGCTCTGAACACCTGGAATTCTTATAGGTTACTATAGAAAGCATAGACCACCTTAGCAGTACACTTTCAGATAGGGCATCATACCAGCCATCTTGAGTTATTTTGCAGGAAAAAAAGAGAAAAGATTTCTCCATCTACTGGCTGATGTATCTTTACTGGTTCTCAGTTGGTCCTGCATAGTATCTGTTTCTATTTCATTAGAATATGAAAGCCAGAGAAAGGAAATGACTTTGTAAACATCTGAAACTATCACTGTTTTCACTAGAGAGAGAGCAAAATCTGTGCTTTTAAAGACACCATTTGGATCTTCTAATTTCTTCAAAAGCATTAACTAATTAATTCCTCTGCAGGTCTTTGTGCTGGTAGTCATCACCTCTAGTTTACACCTGACAAAATGGAGCTAGAGAGATTTGCCTCAACCAATTTCCTCCTTTCATTACCCATATGATTATGCACGAGTTAAATACAACCCTAAATCATGGTGACAGTGACTTTCTTCAGTGTTCTGGAGGCAGGCAACCATCAAGGGTTCAGTCTTGCTGCCTAATTGTATCTTACAACTTCAGAGTACAGTTTAAACTTATAGTACTATGTATGAGTAATAGTAACAGTGTGATTTAAAGTTTAGGTTAGGGAACATGCTGAATGACTTCCAAGCATGTGATTGTATGATATAGTCTCTTACTCTTTGATCTCAATAGGATGTGTCAAAGACAAAGTTACTGTGAGTAGTCAGACTAAAATCCAGCCACATGTAACTAAATTTTAAGGAAGAGATTGCTTCCTATTCTTGATCACCTTGATGACATTACCTATGGTGTTGCTGCACATGCTTATAGGTTCTCAGTACTCAGATGGAGTTCCTTGTTCATCAAATACTGCATTGTTAGTTTTGCAATGCAATTTATTCCTCCAGTGACCATATGCATATATCTGAATTAGCAATATTTTCAGCAAAACAGAGCTATTCTTTGAGAATCCGGCAGTAGTGGTATAGTTCAGGTGCCTCAGCTAGGGAAGTTTATCTGTTTGCTGTTTGATTGCCTCTCTTTAAGAATACAAGGAGCACACAGTTCAAATAATGTTAGTTATATCAGTTAAAATAAAAGTGCTGCTAGGCTGGTTTAGTCAACCTGCAATCCCTCCCAAATGTGCTATTATTTTGTAGGGACAATGTTATATCAAAAAATGTTAGAAAATGTATGACCCATGGGGAAATAAAATCCTAAATCTGATAAACTTACCTACAGTTTGGGTTGTGTTAATCAGTTTCAACAACAAAAAGAAATGGCTCCAAAGCAGCCCTATCTACTTCACTGAGACTCTACTTAATTATTCCTTGCCTCAGGCACCTACTCTCTGGCCATAGTAGACTGTATTAGCAAAGTTTTGGCTGCCACAACAAACCAGATGATGTAGCCATAGCATATAACATAACATGTCTTAGCATCAAAAAACAGAAGCTTTGGGTATGGACCTTTTTACTCTGAGCCTGGTAGGCATCAGGAAGCAGAGGGCAACTTCATTGCTCCTGAGGGAAAGCAGCCTCATGTGGTTCTTGCGCTGACAACCAGTCAACTTTACCAACTCATCCTTTTATTCTGAGTCAAGGAACTTTTCTTGCATTTCACAAATGCTGGAGTTTATTCAAAGCCTTACAGACAAGGATGGTATGAATTTATTTTTCCCACAAAGCTTCTCACCCTTATAGCTTCTGAAAAAAGCTGAAGAATTTGACGTAGTTAAAGCTTCAACTCCAAAAGATGAAAGGGCAATGAAGCAAACACAAATGGGCTTATTTGAAGCTCAAGGTTTTTGGGACAGTCGCATAATATTTGGGAAGCTCAATTTAACCCAGGGAAAGGGAGGACATTTGCATGTTTGGGACTGGAGGTTATAAAGCAAGTCTGCAGCAGAGCAGCACACACAAGGTACTGATCCTTTCTGCCCGAGGGCCCCCTCAGCAACACACCGACCACACACAGCCCAGACAGTGCTTGTCAGGGGCTAACAAACAACAGCCGAAGAGCAGGACTTCCTGCTGCCTTCAGCTGCTAGACCAGAGACAGAAGAGCAAGAAGGAACCGCTTCTCACTGTCACCTTCCCCTGCAATGCCTACAGAGATGTGAATAAGGCTTGGGGAACCAGCACACACTCCCCAAGGCAGGTAAGTTACATGGCACACATATGTGGGGAAAGTCTTCACTAACGCAGTGTGTTCATTCATGGCATTATTAAGCCTAAAGGCCATATGAAGTCTCTAGTTCCTGGTGCTTCTGTGAGACTAGAATTGAAAGGAAGCAATCATATTTGCCAAATGGTTAACCAGCTGTCCTTTCCTTTCTGAAAAAAAGCTGCTGTTGACTTTACTGTAGCAATAGGCAAAATCAGTTTACTGTCTTCTTTCCTTCAGGGCACTGCCTCCTAGAGAGCACTTCCGAGAAGGTCCCTAAGCAGAGCTGCTGTGTGAGGAATCCTGGTAAGCAGAAAAAGCCAGGATGAAGAAAGTGCTTTATTCCCGGGCAGCACTCACCTAGTTCCTATTCCTGGTGAAACCACTTCCTCTGCCTGAAGCTAGCCACGCACACAGGCTATATTGATGCAGGTTACTTCATGTGTTGTTAGGCTGTTGATATTAACTCCCTCACATCATCATTAAACACAGGTTGCTTTATGCAATGCTGTGTGTGCTTGTGACTGAGAAAGCAGTGAGTTCACAGCAATGGAGGCAAAATATAATGTGGCCCATGGGAGCAGGAAGTATTACTGAAATGCAGTTTGGCGTAGCAACTTTTTAATGTGCTGACAGTTGCACAAGGTGATCAGGCCACCAAAGAGCTGATGCTCGTTCCTTTGTCTGCAACAAGGATCAATGAGGAAAAAGTAGTAATTGAGCTCCCTTTACTAACCCCTTGTTCCCCAATTTGGGTCCTGTGTAGTCCCATAGGTTTGCTCAGCTGTTCAGGACCCAAAAAGATGCTGCAAACTCAGCCTCTTCAGTTGTGTGTTTTGAGGGATAAGTAATCTGTGCTTTCTTTTAGTCCCAGAGAACAGAGTTTTCCTATTTGATAGCTCCATTTCTGTCTACCCATATATGATTTCTCTAGCTTTCACCCTTCCAAGGAGAATTCATCCTCAGCTCCGCAATGAAACTGTGAAAAGTCCTTGGCACCCTGGTCACTCATCAGAATAAGGAAATTGAGAATTACAAGGCATCTATTGAGGGCTTGTAAGAGCCCATACTACAGTATTTCCAGTAACCAAAATGCAGATTATTATCAAGATTCTCAGCACCTTTCTTTCTTGGCCCCAAATACCCTCTCATGCTTCATCTTGTCCTCTTTCGGAATTGTCAGATCCCAAAGTTGGAAAACCTTTTGGAAATCACTCTCAGATTTCAGTGAGGGATGATAGAAACCCACTCCCTGCTCCCAGACACATCTCCATCTCTACAGAGAAAATGTTGAAGTTGCTCACACTTCACCCAGACCCTTTTGTGGATTAAACAGGATGCTGCCCCATCACACATAAAGCCTCCATAGTTCTTTCTCCTTGCCAAAGCGCCCGCGAACCTCTGCCAAACTGTTCTGCAGTGCCATCTAGTGAGACAGACACGTTTTCACAGAGCTTCTCGCAGGCCGGGCACATCCATCACTTCCATTATGCTGCTTGTTTTTTCACGAAGGCTTGTCTTCCTTTCTCGTATAACCCCCGTCCTGCGTCTTTTGGTGTTCAGAGTTCATCCACACCAATTCTTTCCTCCTAATATGATGCCAAAGTCTTGATTCTAGAGTGATTTACCAGCATATCAAGACTATGGCAGCTTCACAGTCTGTAACAGGTTAAATGGGTGTAGATGGTATCTCCTGCCCTTCAAGAAAACCTGCAAATGTGTGGAGATAGGATATGTGTGAATGCAGTCTTTCATGCTGTGGGAAGGAGACAGACATCGGGTAGATGAGGAGAATGACTAGCTAGGTAAGGGAGTAAGGTAATAAGCTGAGCAGGGAGGTGGGAAGAGGACAAGAGATCAGTTGAGGAAGAGAAAGCTGAGGTTGTAAAGAGAATGGAGCTGAGGAGCAAGAGACATGGAGGTGTGGCAGAAGATGACATGGAGATACAGCAAAGCAAGGTGCGAGAACCATGTGAGGGGTGCCTGCTCAGGGAGGCAGAATGAAGAAGAAGGAATGAAAATAACAGAAGAGTCAAATGAAAAAGAGTAAGACTGGAAACAGCAGGGATAAACATTACAGTGAGGCAATGGGAGACAAAAGCCATGGAGGCACATAAATTCACTATGACAGAAAAATGGATATGGCCAGCCCTGAGCAGCAGCACTGAGAAGCTGCGAGCAAGCTATGATCAGGCTGGGATGTGTGTTCATGGGGATTTGCTGAGGATAGGGCCTATGGCAAGTGTCAAAGGTAAGTGTCGAATGATGACTACGCTCATGTGTCAATATTCTGGTTTTCAGTTTGATTATTTAAAGACTTCTGCATGCATGTGAAGTGTGTGCATGCACAAACCTTAAATTACATTATTAAAATATAACCTGAATTAATATCTAGTATAGATCCTATCTTATACTGCAGGATTGAAGCTGCAGCTTTGAACTCTTCAAAACTAGTAACTGTTGGATTGGGTTGCCTATACTTCCTAATGCCACCACATGCCTGTGAATGAATAGATGTTCTACCTAGAGAGAAGTCAAGAGGTAAGAGACTTGTCTGTAGGGAACTGTGCAAGACTGCTGGAGAGGGTGAGCTCATGGCTAAGGCAGCTGAACAATACCACAGAGACAGGCTCTATCTCTTTCCTTCCCCCAGAATGCCCAGGGGACAGGCCTAGGCTTTTAAGCCAGACTTTTCTCAAGTGGTGTTCAATGTGTGCTCTTTGCTTTGGCAGTACCAGACTGGAGATCTATGAATGTGGTTTGCAGACAGGCAGAGACATAAAGCTATAAATAACGTCATGAAGAATTCCCACACTGAATCACTGCTAAAGACTATACCATAAAACCAGCCTGGCTGGAGGGCATGTATATGCCAAAAAAACCATCAGCTTGCACAATGGCAGTTTCTGGCTTTCTCATGTGTTGCCAACCAGTTTCCACATGCCCAAGCACAACTCTACTTTTTCGGAAGGTAGATGTCCCTGTGGTCTGATCTGCCATGATGTTTCATGCAGTTTTATGGGGCTAGGAGTCAAAGTACTAATAAATGTAACAGCATGTAAGCTGATCTTTTAATAAAGCTGAAGTTATTGGGTGGATGAATCTCTTTCAGATTTCAGAATAGTCTATGTTGCATTTTCCATTTTGCTTGGACGGAAATGTGAAGTGGCGGCTGCAATAATGGAGAAGAAAGCAGCCTCTTACAACCATTAACTATATCTCCAAGCACCTGAAAGAATACTGCAGTCACACCCTGTTTTCAGTTCGGTAAGGGTAGGAACTTAGCATACTTCTAAACAGCAAAAGGGAAAAAATATGACAGGGAGAAAAGCCACAACAAACTTATGGGGTATTTTCCATCCTGTGGGGCTGGCTTTTCAGTATTTACATTACATAATATGCAGCTACTAGAATTACTGCATCCTATTCCAGAAAAGCTTCCGGAAACCAAATTATTTAGTGGCTAGCCATGAATGCTAACCCCATCATTTGAAACACAAGCTAATAATATAGAAGTTTACTCTACCCAAGGGTATGTGTATCTGTCATATTGAGACGCATTCTTCTGTATGATAGGTTCAGCTTGATGGGCATGTTTACAAAGGCTTTCTTCCTAGGATAACTGGACAATTTTGGTTTGGGGGAATAGAGACATTTGAAAAGTATTCTAGCATAGTGTAAAATACTCCAGAGATCTGGCTATAAAGAGTTGAAGACTGAGGAAATGAGCAAAACTCAGAAAGGAGAAATGAAATCAGTGGTCTCAAATGGTCAAGAGGCCTGTGTGGGTAGCCTGTGATTGTCACTGAAAGAGCTATGGTCGACATTGCTGTTCCTTCCTGCCTACACCATGCGAGGCTAAGACCACTGGTCATTTGTAATGCATGATCTCACCAGGCTTCCCTCTGATTTTCCCAAGAAACCCTTCCTGTGGAACAATAAAGACTTGTCGGTGAGATCCCGAAGTGTTTCAAAGTCTTTACAGCTGACGTGGCATCCAGCGGCCTGAAGTGCAGTGTGAAACACATGGACCTTAGACTTTGTTATTGCAGTATAACATTTAACTCCTCATCTCCAAAACACAATTCACCATCAACATACAAGGTCAAGCATTACAGCTCAGTTTACACAACAGAAATTCAGTGCTTCCTGCACGTTCTCTCTCCCTGCTGCCCGCAATGGCAGTTCAAGTTCTTTAGCAATTCCCAAATACCCCACTGATTTGTCTTGTAAAAAGTTTCTTCCCACAATTTAAAACTATGAAAAGATGCATTCATTTACCATATTTGCCCATGCAATATCTGCATTTTTTCTCAGAAATATGTTGAGGGCATCTGTTCACAGTCTACCGGTAATTTGTTACAGCTAGCCAAAACCAGAGACATTACGTGAGCTAGTTTTACCAGAAGATCAGGGATCAGGTTGGACTGGGTTATAAAGCTGCTACTTTGCGGCTGTCAGACTGAGCCCTTTTACAAATAACAGTATAAAGTTCTTTAATAAACAACTGTCTAATATCCATTTTCAGAGATGGAGTGGAGTCCCAGCTTGCAAGAACTTTCCTTTATGCTATATTTGGTTCAGACTGACTCTTCATGACAGCGCAGAGAGTGATGGAGTGCTGTAGCTACATCTCCCACCTAAGGAGCTCAGCCTGCCTACAAAGGGTCTTGCCCGCAAACCACCCTCAGCACATCTAAGGAATCTAAGTCAACATGTTTCATATACAAACTTCTTGTGAGAAAGTCCTTTTTTTATCATAAATCATAAACCTAAGGGGAAGGGAAACTGTGATTAAAGTGTAACAAGAAACAAAAGCATCATTGCAGTGGGAGAAGACAGGTAGGAAGCTGGGGAAGGCAATGAGCAACACAGGGGGACTGTAAGGAGTGGCTGCTTGGTTTGGAGAAATAATGCTGGAAGAAAGCTTGAGGGGGTATTAGTCTCTTTCTTTTTTTGACAAAGTGGCAGGTCTCCTTTCCCTGTGAGGCTCTGGAATAACAATGCTTCTCAGACGTTAACATGTAATAGCTTTGGGGCTCTAAAACCAAAAGTATTTTTCCCTCGGTAGCAAAAACATCAGTGTCTCTCTGCTTTTTCCTGGGAAGTTCAGAGTAAAATTCATGTTTGCAAAATTTAAAATAGACATTCTTTACCCACACATCTGTTTCTACTTAAAAGAAAATGACAGCAGGGGAAAAGATTCTTTCCTTGCATTTTGCTTAAATCTTATCCCCATTCCTTCTATTCCAGAGCCCGCTTTTACTGGTTTCATCCTTGCAAAGAGATTTCCTGTATCCCTGACTGTCACAGGAGCAGACAGCTATTACAGATCTACTGGTAAAGTGTGTAACGAGTGTAAGTGTGTTTACCCTGGTCGGGAACAAATTTGAAGGTTTCATATTCATGGTGCCAGCACTCCAAAATATCTCTGAGGCAAGATCACCTAGTGATAGGCCCAGGTAATGTCTTTCTTGAGGGCTTTGCTCATTTACCAGGAAGAAATGTGAGCTGTCCACTTTAGCTTCCAAGAGCATTAGAGGTATGTTCAGACACCAGTAGGACTGTAAGAAGGCAGCAGTCCAAACCTTTATCCACCACAAACTGCCCACAAACAAAATTAGAAACCATCAAGTGTCAAAACCTGACAGCTGAAGAGTAACCTAATTGTCTACTACCAGGAACAGACTATAGTCCTCGGGGTTGACTAACCACAAACAGAAAGAGTGATTTGAAGATTTAAGAAAGTGTGAAGCTGTTAAAAAGAGGGGGAGCCGTAATCAGTCACACAGCTTAAACTGCACAGTATGGGTCTATAAGTACCAAATAATCCTTAATTGGTGCAGTACTTTCATTTGGAGCACCCCAGAATCAGTCATTTAACACCAGGGAGATTTTTGAAGAGTTTTTTCCAAGTGGGTAATAGTGCTAGACTAACAGTTATAGTCTAACTACTATAACTCCAGCAGAAGCACAAGTCTAGCTCTTATGAGCCAAGCATATCCCCCAACTTCACAAACAAGTAGATGCAAATATCCACTCTGAAACAAGCTGGGAGTAAAATTGTTAAAGAGCAAACTGGACCTGATGTACTACTAGTGGAAACATCCTTGGAACACATCAGAGACCTGTTCCTGATACAGAGACCTGTATTACTTTGAGGGCAAGAATCCCCATGGATTCAAAGATTCCTGAAAACAGTCTGGCACTCAGAAGAAAAGTAACTTTTTTCCAAAGGCAGAACACATATAAGGGCTTGTTTTGTGATGGAAAGTGCGTTGTACCAGCAGAAAGGGAAAGAGGGGAGACAAGTGTGCTGCAAAACCTCAAAGTGCATCTTGTACTTTGGAATGTAGACTTCTGAATAAAACAAAGCAGCTGATCACAGACTGTGAGTATAGCAAGTGACTCTCATGTCAGTAAAAAGATTTTGGTAAGATATCTGTCACACAGGATTCCAGTGCCTCCAAGTCTGAGAAGAAGGAGGTCAGCAGACAAAAACGCTATCCAGAATTGCTAGAATTGAAAAGAAAACAATTCCAGAAAACCAGTAGTTTTATTGAGTTATGAGTTGTCTCTTAGCATCACATTACTATCTCTGGATGATTTATGTTGTCCTAGGAAAGCTCTGGTGAGCAAAATGTTCAATCAAAAAACACGAGTTCAGTAATTCCTCTGAGCCTGGCATAAACAGAGGTGTTTTATGCCAAGTGGACATAACCAGGCAAGATCTTTGACATTCCTACTGCAACAAGTAATTGTTATTATCCCAGCTTTAGATATGACAATAGCTTTCTTGTCTCCTTACATAAGAAAGACCCATCATTTGCTTTATTAGGCCTGGTAATCTTCCCAGTAACACGGTGCACAGAATGTGGGAAAAGTTGTGACTAGTGCAGGGTGCTGTTATTCACAGCATTATTAGCCTAAAGCCATATGAAGTCTCTAGTTCCTGGTGCTTTAGTGGGACTAGAATTGAAGGGAAACAATCTTATTTACCGCATGTTGTCCTTTCCTTTCTAAAAAAAAAGCTGCTGTTATCTTTGTAGCAATAGGTTATTACTGTAGCAATGGGCTATTACTGTAGCAATAGGCAAAATTAATTTTCTTCTTTTGTATCTCAGAGAAGAATAACTTAATAGAATTGATTTTTGCACAGATCTCAAAGTTTGGTCGGCACAACAGTATGGTCACGTCATGATGCGAATGAATCCTCAATGCAATAAACTTGTTTTAAAGCAAACTTTCAACCTGTTGAAGCCTCACATTGGGTTTTGTTGGGTTTTTTTGCAGTTATTAATATCTTTTTTGTTAGGGGAATAGCCAGAAGTTACAAGTGACCTCAAGCCATGTCAAGTATCCAAATAATAAAAGAGAGCAAAGTCAGCCTGGAACAATAGCATCACTTGTCCAAAACCATTTGACAGGTTTCATGTATGTTGTCCTATCACTACAGCAGAGCCTAGTGAAGACCCATTTCAGTGCATGGAGAATGAATCCTTGACTGAACAGCCTCCATTACACAGATCTTTGTTATCTTTTTTCAGAGGTACACCAGCAATTGCATTGCCTAGAGCAGCTCTTTGAAGCGCAGCAGAGTTGCTTTTAACTTAATTTTGCGTTTGGTGTAATTTGTGGAGGACTTTTCACATCCATAAGAATAAAAGAAATATTAAGAGAGAAAGGATTTTTTTACTCTTTAAAGATATTGGTTATCTCAAGCTGGACTGCTAGAACAAGGCTGCAGAAGACAGATTAACAGTCTTAGTGCTGCAGAAGTAATTGCAGATCTGCAGTATATCACACAGCCAGACTTGCTTTTGTATAATTTTTTAGAACATGCCTTCTTGGGGAGCAATATTTACATGTTTCTTCCATGTGAGTTTACATTTTCAGGACTGTTCTAGCTGTGAGCATCCAGAACATCTCAAGGCAGCCTGCTGTGCAAGTCTGCCTGAGGAATCCTCTGAATTTTCCTGGTAAGGTCCAAGTTTGATCTCCCTTGCACAGATATGTGGTGCATAAAGGACCTACTTCAGGTTGCCTGGTATTACTTTTTAAGAGATGAAACTCTGACCTGATACAGCCTTCATGGTTTGTGTGTGTTTGTTTCTGTTTGAACCCCTTCGACAGGCGCTTCTATCTACACGCACAAGGGATGACTGCAAACATTCTTCTCACAACCGGTGCATTGTAAATTCTGCAGCTCCTTGGTGCAGTATTTTTTTTAGGACTGTAGCAATTCCCCATCCTTTTACATCTCATGACAAAGGACAGTGAAGGTTCACTGGCTGCATTTCCAAAAGGGCGGACAAATTTATTACCACTAATAATATTTTCAGCTACGAACTTAAATCAGCTAAGCAGCCAAAGCTTCTGACTGAGGAAGGAGGATCCCACATTTGGGACTATTCACTTGCTCTGTGTAATACATTAGCAGTCTACAGTCAGAGCTCAGTCTCCTCTGGCCATGAATTTGAGGGGGGGAGAGTGCTGATGGCTCAGCAGGCTGGCTCCTTGCAGGCATTTAGGGCTCCCCTGCCACTTGACAGCTTAGAAGGACATGCGGACAAGGAAGGTGAGGCAAGAGGGAGAGAATAGTGTGGGAGAAACAAATCTCAGTTCCTGGACACTATGAGCAGTGTCTCAGGGAGGATGGCGAGAGCTTGGACCATCTGAAAGGACAACCAGCTGTGTTGGCTCAGAGTGCAAACTGGTGATACTTGGAACAGAAATGTTTTCCAGTGTGACATGCGGCTGTGGTGTCACAGCATGCCATTGCTCCAGTTTATTCAGTATGTCTTTGCTTCTTCTGCAACCTCAAGTACTGGCCAAGGCTGACAGATGAGGAAAGTTTCCTGCAATAGCAAAGATGGTTTAGTTCTCCTCCCCCACTCCCTCATCCATCACTCACACCTGTTCCCAGGCTGCAGGCTCACCAACCCTCAAGCCTTCTCCCGTCCCATCTCCTCACAAAGCAGTTTATTTTTGGTTAGGGGGCTGTAGAGCTCACAGACAGAAGGACATCCCACATACAGCTCAAGCAGCGCACCTGAAGGCCTGGCAAACTGTGGCACAAAAGCAAGAATGAACCTCCTGTGGTGGAGTGGAGCCAAGGGATCACTTTTTCTTGTCTTCATACCAGAGGAAAATCTAACATGTAACAACTGAGATGGGAAACTCTGGTCTTCTCTACCATACCGTGAGCACAGGATCCATCCACTCTTTTCAGAAATGTTCTTTTAGTGTGTATTTTCCGTAAAAGCCATTTCTGGCAAAGTTTGTCTTGCCATACCGTTGGCTCTGGCAGGATTTTAACCTTATAGAAAATGCCCTCATAAATGTCATTCATTGGCCTTTTTCTGCCCTCTCAGTTTCACTACATTTTATATTACATTTAAATATTTTTTTTTAAATGTGCTTACTGTCTGAATACATAAGAGTTTTAAACAAAACTTTTGCAATGCTATGCAGCATCAGACTGGATCATTAGAGTACATGAAGTATCTGCTAATTAAATGTACAGTGATGGTTCATCACTTAAGTAAAAAATAAGCTTTAATTCAAAGAAATTTCACTGTGAGAGTCAGAGTTGTTTTCCTTTCCTTTTTCCCAAAGTGCAAAAGGATTAGCAACTAGCTATAGATCAAGCTTATAACAGGATAATTTTAGTTTTATTGTGCTTTTGGAAGGAGATAGGAATCAGGCTAAATCCAGAGTATCAGCAGCAATTTTAAATTCCTTCTTGTGCCCATCTTGAGAGACTATCTGTTAGAGATGGGTAATGTCCATAGCTTAACTTTAGACATTTGTTATTAATCTGTTTCTGCTTATGACTCAGGGTGTCTTGCTGCCATAACGCACTGAAAACCCTAAAACTCAGTGACAATGAGTGCATTCATTATGTTAGCAGAGAAAGCAAGGAAGGTGGGGAATGGTAAACTCATTTTACAAATTGAAGTTATAGCTATTTATTATGAGTCATTTTACTGTTTGTCTAACCATATTACCTCACTGGAATACCTGCTGAGCTTCGAACTGAGAGATAGCCTGTGCCCTTGGGGGCCTTTCTACCGCAACTAGACATGGAGCGCCTAAGGGGGAGATACACAAGCCCGGGGAGGGATGGCTCTTATGGGGCTCAGACAGGGCAGCAGGGTATGAGCAGTAGTCCCAGCTCCCACAGGCTGCTTCAAAAGGGTAGACAGCTCCAGGAGAGAAGCAGCAGCTTATTCCACTCAGGCTTGTACCTCTCAGAACTAAAAGAAGGTAAAAAGGATGGGTCCCCCTACTCTGCCTATAAACTTCATCATCCTCCCTTGAGGACCTCTCCCTGATTTACTTGTTAGACTCAATTCCAGATCTGTCTCTGCAGTGAGCATAAAGGAAAAATGAAAATAAAACTGTTGGACATCAGCAAGTAATGTCTCCTTCATTTCTGGCCACACTTCATTTGAAGGAGTGGGATCTCTCAAGCAAGCTGCAAAGTGTTACAGACATCAGGAGAACCAAAGAAAACTCATTTCTACCCTTTAGCAGCAGAGCAAATTGCCTGAGACTCTGTTTACCATCCTTCTGAGGCAGGATTTGTTTAATTCACCCCAAGGGCCAGGTGGACACATGCAGGAAGAGAGCTATCAGATGTCGAGCTCTAACAGCATTCTTATGGCGGGTCTGTTTTCCCCATCCCAAACATCCATTTCTTCCTGCATGTCCTGAAATAAAAAATCTGACCCCAAGCCTATACGACAAAAGCTGTCCTCAGTGCCTTCTTTCTTATTTACTTTCCATATTGTCCTTTACAGACTTGGCACCTTGATCCCTCCTTCAAGCCTTCTGCAATGCCTTGTGGGAATTTCTTCACCTCAACCAGTTTTCAGAACTTCTAAAATTAAAAATATATATGTAAGAAAGAAAAACAAAGAATTCCAAACAAATGCCAAAATACAGCACAGAATCATTCAGATATTAACTGAAATATAAGCAAATAAACATGTCCAATTGACCAGAGCGGTGCATTGGTTACACAACCTTCAAAACAAGGTCAGGGCTGAGGATTTCAATGTGTTTGTTTCTCTGAGTCATAAGCGTATCAGGCTCCCTGGGAAAGGCCAGCCAAAGGAGATCACTCTCTGTCTTCCCTTTTGCTTCATTCCACTGGCCATAAACAATTCCCGTACATGATCTTGAGTGGTACAAAATAATTGGAATTGGATCTGGTTCACAGGGAGCGCACCAGTGTCCCATAATCATCATTTCTGCCTCCCTCCTGTCAAGTTCATTTTCTCAGCATGGCTTTTCTGCTCTGTTTTGTTTCTATTTATATGACCTTTTTTCCCCCTAACTCACTTGTTGCATTGATCCAGGTGTTTGGTAAATTGAAATGAAAGGCCTCAGTCACAGAAAAAAACACAAAATAAATAAGGGATTTATTGTTTCTGCAGATTATTAAAAAAAAAAAAAAAAAGTTCTTTTCAAGATAGCATGAAATGTGCAAATGCCTCCTGTCCTCATCTTTTAACAGGTCAATTAGGGTCTCAAGAGGGTACCAGGCAAGGGTGGGTAATAGAAATCTGTCATCTTGGACTTAGGATTTGCAGGCACTGCATGGCTGAGGTCTTGATTCAGTGGAATAATTCCTTAAACCAGTGTTGAGAGTAGAGGTTGTTCACTGTGTTTCTATACAGCAGGTAATGCAGCCTGTCAACAGGTAACAGCACTGTCCAGTGTCCTAAAGATTTCTTTACTTGTATCAACTCTTCTTGAGCTGCAGCAGCAGGCTCTGCTCCACTTAAAACACATTCTCTCACCTCTTACTGCAGGGGCAGAAGTCACACCTCAAGGACACACACACCATATAATCTCTATAACTCCCTGACTGCAGGGATGGGGTTTTTTTCCCTGAGTTCAGCTCTGTTTTCACTTCCACAGAGCGTTTCCTGGTGGAGGAAAGTTATCACCCCACACCCACTGGATTTGCTTTATTGCAGTTTATGCAGAGCCACTGATCAGTCAGGCACCCTTCTTCTGAGGAGAGAATAGGGGTAGCATATAGTCATCGTTCTTACAACAACAGACCCTAAGCAGGAAAATCTGGACTAGAAATAACTCTTTCTAACAAGAGTCTCAGGATGTGAGCTGATTGATTGGTTTCCATTTTTTTTGCTGTCTCCACAGCAAAAAGAAGGCTAGAAAACTTCATCACGCACACATCTGCAACGAGAGCAGAGGTCAGCACTGGCACTTGATGTGGTTTCAAAACTGCAGAAGCAGTTCCCCAGGGTCCATTCTACTTTGCAAGCTATATTTTTTTTTCCTTCATGAAATAAAACCAGATACAAATCTGGGATTTCTAGTTGCTGTAAAGGAGAAACCGTGTACCACATGGTTCATTGTTTGGGGTTGATCAAGACCTACCCACCTGGAGTTCTGACTAACCTTTGGATGGGTTTTCTCCCCATACTGCCTGGAAAAATAAACGTTAAACATCTCTTTTGCAATGGTCTTCTCCAAAGATTTCTGACTTTTTTGTGCAAACTACAATAGTTTGGGTGGCTCAAATAAAAGTCAGCTGAGCATTCAACTTTGTACCTTCCTAATCGTAGAGAGTTCCCCCACCACAATATCATCTAGCAACAGATCATTCTATGGTCACATCAAATTACACACACTACAGCAGAGGAATTTGCAGGTATTGAAGGTATTTGCATGTACTGCCGGTATTTGCAGGTATAGCTGTAAAAGGTTTCAATGGGAAACAATAGGAAATTTTCATTCCAAGCAATATAACAATAAAAATTGACCATTTTGCACAATTTCTCTCACAGGATTTACAACTGGGTTAAATTCTTTTCAACTTTTTTTTTCAGAAAATATTTATCCTATTTCCGTAGAAGAAAATATTTTCAATTCATTTTCCATTAAACTCTAGTTTCAAGTATGCTATCAGGATGGAATCAGGCAGTAGAAAAGAAATCTGTGCTATGCCTACTTTGGAAATGAAAAATGATAAATTTTAAAATGCAATGTTGTTTAATGTAGAGCATTTGAATGATTAGCAAAAAGGGACCACTATATCACCACAGCTGACAGAAGACAATAAACTGCCATGCAGATTTTAGGTCTTTAAATAGTTTCTTTAGTTGCAGTCTCAGACGATAGATGAAGTCTCAGAATACAGATTAAAAATATTAATCTCAAATTCACTAAGAAGGTAAATACAAGCAGCACAGTCCTCTTCAGACTGCCCCAAGCTGTTAAATAATATGTAGCTCAGAAAGAGCTTCGTACAGATCTCAGCCTTTGGCACATTCCCTAGTATCTGTCTACACCAGGTACTCTCTCATGGCCCAAGGTAGAAGAGTTTCAGGAGGCAGAAGCTTCCAGCTTTGCTATTTTCCTGGAAAACAGAAACTTCTATTTGCACTTTTATCAAAGATTAACAAGCAAAAGAAATTGCGTCCCGCATTGAGCTGAAAACAATCCATGACTTCTGCCTGAATTTTTTCAGCAGCATCTGCTTTGTATTCTGCTTGTCTTATGAAGTCCTTTTGACTTTGAGTGTGTGGCAGATGTCCAGGATGCCTTTCATCCCAGAACCTGTGGTTGTATGCTCTGAAGGATCAGCCAATAGCATTAGTAGTGATATTGCCTCACTCTTCAAGGAACAGCACAAACATGCCCCTCTAGGATTCTCCTTGCAAAAGTTGCAGCTGGACATTCCTAGTGCATATGATTTGTCAGGGAAACAGAGGTATCTAGAGATATATGCCAAAATTGGGGTATTTCACAAATGTTTTAAGGAAATAAATTGCATTTTGAATGCAGACAGAAGGATAGGTCCTTCATGACTTCTCCTTAGCCGCAGGTCACAGACAACAAGAATATTCTCTTTTTTGATGTTGTACTGATAGATTTCATTCTGGTCTGCAAATAGAAGATCTGAGGTGGCGGGAAGGAGGGTCTGTCCCCCAGCACTACCAGAACTGAAGCTGAAATTCACCTTTTGTTATTCCAGCTCTTACAAAACCAAAGAAAACAGATGTAGAGAGGACTCTGTGACCCAGCAAGGGTTGAGATGTAACCATTCACAGATTCTGAACTGCGAAATACATTCTAGCATGTTCGTGGCCTGGAAAATAAATGCATTTGACACCAGTAGGGCTCAGCAGCTGGTTGTTGTATTAGAGCTGGACAACTGGAAGCCTACAGTTTAAAAAGTGTTATCTAGAACACAGTGGTAAACAAAAGGGTTTGCCATAAATGTCTGAGTAGCTAAAAGGTCAAGAAGGAAATACAGGAACAATGGGAGAGAATAAAAAACTCAGATCAGTTATTTACTCACTAAGTTTGATAGGAAAGTTTAAACTAAACATTAGGGTTATTCCTTGCTATAGAGCACATCCAAAGTGAATGATTTAGCAGCACAATGTTTATGAGAAAACTATTCTGTTAGACACTGAGAAAAAGGAACACTTTTCTATAGAGAGTTCTTCCTGAAGAATTCTCCAGACCTGGTGGGAATGTCCAGTGCATCTGTGTCCACTAAGGGTTGGATTCATCACATCTAACTTTGGGTAACAAAAGCATAGACATGCAATCTAAGTTGACCACAGACAATGAAAAGTGCTGGATATCTTCTGAGAATAGTTAATTTCACTGGTCTTAACCATCTATCTCTGTCCAAACTACTCACAAGATGATTTTGAGAGTCACCAATATAATCAGGTGCTCAGCATCTATTTGAGGACATGGGAATGTTAAATATTCTGTAGGCCATGCCTGAACTCCCAGCACATATTTTTGAGCAGGCTGGAGAGAAATAGCGGAAGGCTTGCTGCAGAGGAGCATGCAGTCCAAGAAAACAACTGTGATTGGTAGACCATGAGGGCTGTACATGAGCGTCTGCAGTGTTTTTTCTGTAAGACCAAATAACATTTCTTGTACACAAACTAATCACCCATGTTGTTCCCAAAAGAGAGTTAAAAGCACTAACCACACCTCTCTCTCAATACCATATATATACAAGTGATACCAGACTAGAAGAGGAAGGTGGTAAAGTTAGCGTAACTTCAAAGGCCTGCCTTAACAACAATACTGCAGACATAAAGGGATAAGGGATTCCTTCTCACATTCAGGCAGTTATTTTTATGTAAGTTCTATAAAACTTTTTTTGGGAAATGTAAGCACAGGCAATCAAGTCAACATATGTCCTGATTTCTAAATATGCTCCAATCAATCAGTGAGGAAATAACACAGATATAAGGAGCTAATGACTTTATAGTCAAAAGCACCAAAGGGCCAAGGTGAAAGACAGAGGACTTTTCCAGAAACTGCTAAGTGGATTTTGCTAGTATCTCACAATATCATAAATGATTAAATCATTCTGTTTCCTAGTTTTCAAACTAAGAAAATTACTGTGCTGTTGTCAAGAAGCAGAGGTCTGAATAATAAATCATTTCACTGATGATTTCCAGCTCATTTTGCTGTGTACTGGAGAAGGAATGGCACTCATAACGTTGGATAAAAACTCACAATAGGGGGTCAGGTTTCTTACCAGGAGGTACTCTATATAGATCTTCTCCAAATGTAAAGGGAGGCAAAATAGATTTGCTGATTTGTTTGGCTTTTTCAAATGAATGAAAAGATAATGCGAATGTACTACAAGAAAACTATACCAGCACATATATATTAACACTATATTACCCTAGGTAAACTGTAGAAGCATCCAGTACACTATATTCAGTTTTATTCACTAATGGAAAAATCCTATGGATTATAGTAAAAGTGATGTCCAAATGGCCCAATAAAAATTACTTTATGCAACACTTGTATCCCTCCTATATAGTTCTCTAAATTGATTTTTAAATTCTGTAGGAAGACTATCACTGTATTAAAATCTATTATATTTTTTTCCATAAATTCTACTTGCAGAAGTGCTTATAGCAAATATTCCCATGTTCTCCTGCAGCAGAAAATCTCCAGCAAAACCTATGACCTTCTGTATATCCATTTCTTAATATTTAACTGATTGATACTAGAGAAGAGAGAACTTTGCTTTCCTTTGGAGTTACTGGTATTTGGAAAGAGACCCCCTGCAACCCATCCAACAGGGTTTAGTGATGTGAGAAAGGAGACCTAACACATCAGTGCTCTATAATATTGGAAGGGAGACCCCCTTTTTCACTGAATTAGTGCCTGGAAAATCTGCTCCCCTTATGCTTTTTCCATGTGATTTGCTGGAGCTCACTCTTGCTCCATTACTGGGAAGGCCAGGACATATCCCCTGGCAGTTTTTAAAACTTTTATAAACTGGAAAGTATTTTGCTGGCTTGAACTTTGCTTGCCTAGAATCAATGAAAGATGCTGCTGTTATTGTTGGGGTGTTAGTTGAGTTGAATCACGTTATTCATTCCTGTTCAATGGGGTGGTTTGGTTTATTTTTAGAGCTTTGTTATTTACCTCAGGCTGTCAATTAATTCAATTCCCAGTTGCTTATTTGTGCTTTGTCCCTTTGGTTCATTCCAGTATGAGATGGAACTTGAGGAAGGAGAAAGAGGAAAAAATGTATTGTTCCAGCTTGGTTTCCAATTTGTTTTTTTTAGTCTAGGTGAGAAAGCAAATCTGCAGTGATTCAAATACCTGCAAGATGAGAGAGAGATGGGTGTTCTGGTGCCAAGAAAGGAAGCCCTTTTGCTGAGGAAAGTCTAGTTTGTCTTAATAACAGCTGTGGTTTCAGCATCTGTCCAACCTGAGAAAGCCATGTATGGGGATCCAGGTGAAAAAGAACAGTGGGTTTGTGATAAGAATGTGCATGTATTGAATGTTAGACCAGTGGCACATCATGGTGTTTTATCTAAGGTGATGACTGGGCCTCCCTGAACTTTCATTGTCTGAAATATTGACTTGAAATCCTGGAAACATGTGTGTGTGTGTGTGTGTGTTTGTGTGTGTGTGTGTGTGTGTGTGCAGAGGATGGAGAAAGCAGAGGCATTCTTAAGTATCCTTCCAGTTTACATAAAACATGTAAAGATCTGAAAATGGGTATAAATTTGAGATCATAAAGTCATTTACCATTCAGTGCACACAAAAATTTGCCAACAATTCATTCATTTACTTGCTTGGCTCCTTGCCTACAAAATTCACTGTGGAAGGATTTAAACAAAGAATTTCATGGAAATGGGAGACCAAGTCAAGACTGTATTACTGTGCTGCTGAAGAAATATGTTGAGTAAAGTGAACATGTTATTTAATGTGCCTGGAATGGAGTTTTAGGCTTTGGTTTGAAGCTGGCGATTTGTGTACTTTGAACTCTATATTGGAAATAATACCAACCACTGATGTGTGCAAGACCAAATCCTGGGATTGCTGTTGTCTCAATGGTTCATTCGTTCATTCTGCTGTTAAAGAGGAAGCTATTGTGTCTGAAAGCAATCACACTGCAAAACAGTTTGGGGAGTCAAAAAAAAAAAAAAGAAGCCATAAACTACTAGGAAAACATCAATTTGGATGTTTCTTTTTATCTGCTATATACTCTTATAAATGTACCATGTAGCTGCAGTTACATAGAATGTGTTATGAAATACCAAGGCTAGTTTCTACCACCAGCACTGATAAGGACCTAAAGGTAGGAAAAAAAGCAAACAAACATGTAATATACATGTTTGTCTGTGCTGGCAATTTACTTGTGAATCAGCTGAGAAAGGATCACTGGGACCTCACCAGATCATTATATAGAAAAGCAAACAGGTGGGTATAATTTTAATCCCAGAGCACCCTTGGTTTACATCAGATTGGAAGTATACCAATCTGCTCATGAACTCCAATCTGCTTGTAGACCATGGTCTTCTCCTGACTCTTTGAAGCATTCAGCGAGTTGTTCGCAAGACTCCACATCAATGAAGTGCTCTCTCGCTGTGTTTCATTGGCTGTTGTCCTACACAAGGGCACAATATGTGCTTGGTATCATCAGCAGCAAAGTACCTTGTGAATGATACATGTAAGAACTTTTGGAAAGATTATTTTTATCTGTGTCAAAATAGAGTGCTTGAAAGAGCCACAGCTTGGAGGAAAAGAGATTTCAAGCATATTCTTCAAACGTGACATTTCTAAGAGGCCTGGACCTGAGTTATACGATTTGGATCTGCAGGCTCATAAGAACATAGAAAAGGTGGGGTGAATCATGGTGAAATAATTTCTGGCCTTGTCTGAAATAGCCCAGATGAGTGCCAATGTAGTCGAAATGGATCTCAACAGTTTTGTTTCTCCTCACCAAAATAAGCATACGCTCTCAGCTCTGTATACAGCACATGGATGGCAAACCCATAGGGCATGGACGGATGAGCAAGGATACTGGGAAGTCTGTGCAGAGAGAAGGGACTCATTGAATTAGCTGAATTTCTGTAGATGTAAACAAACCCTGCTAAGCAACATAAAATAACTAATATGTTATTTATAACATTTATGTCATGAGCCATAACATATTATTTATATTATGAGCCATAGTTCAGTGAGAATCATTGGCAAAATGGCATCGCCTCTGGCTTAAATTTTTTGTTATGAAATTACAGTAAGTAAATTAATTTGCAAAGTTTAATTTCAGTACCTTTGCTCTGGGCAGAAATTAACTCTTCCTTTTCTGTATGGGCTTTGCTCCTTTCTCATTTTTGTCCTATCTAAACCCAACATTACCTAAACAGTGCTCCTGGACAACGTTCTCACTAGGTTGAAAGGAGAGCAGAAATTCAAGTAGATAGGGAGAACAGAGTTCAGTATTGCTCCCAAAATGTGTTGCAGAGTGTGGTAGTTGTTTATTACTGGTTTTAGGCAGACGGTGAGGAATAGAGGGCTAATCTTGAGCTGCACCTTTCTTCAGGAGTGACCCTCTAAATTGCAGGGACAGCACACTGCATTACAAGGGTGCATGCATGCCTACTGGCAGTAAAATGATCCATGATTCAAAATAAGTCTATTTTTGCATGGAAAACTACACTATGTGCCACATTTCCTGACACTGGCACATGGGCTCTGGCGGACCACCCGCACGCTGTCTGGTATATGTCACCCACAGGATAGAAATAAAGACCTGTTGAGATCTGAAGTTATTGATCTGCTTCTCAGACAAAGATCATTTTGTGGAGAATGACTAGATTCTAATTCAAAAAAAAGGGTAAATCATGTCTTCACTTCTGTGACGTTTCTAAGTAACAGAAAAATTCCTCAAGGATAAGTTTCATTTTTCACAGAAACAACTAAAACCAGAGCATGTACCTACTATTTAACAATTCCTCAAAATAACCCTGTCATTAAAAGGTGGCAAATACAGTCTGGTTCTCAGTGTTTATTCCCAGTTCTGACCAAAAATGTCCCTGCGGACATGCTGCACAGATATCAAAACCCATGAAGTGCCTGTAAAATGGTTACAACTGGAGAAGAAGTGCCAGCTAACACTAAGCAAAGCTTTTAAAATAGCAGTACTTCATGAAAATTTATTGTAAGCAGCTTCAAAAACTCTGATCTTTTCCTGTTGACAAGAAAGCTGTAAAAATGAAATTTACATTTCAGATACCCAACATAAAAGAATAAAGCAGATTGCATTAGTGTCTCACGTGTGCGAGAAAAAAAGAGCAGACACCATGAGCGCAGGTCTGGTATCACACAGTAACCCAACGAAATCCCAGTATGAGGGCTATTTAAAACTTTCCATCCTCCCATGAAGGCGCTCCTAAGAGGACCCTAAAGTACACATGGTATCAGCATATACCGTACTCATGACATCATGGATTGCAATGCAGTTTGGAAGCTGAATCTCCTGAACACAAGAAGAATGTTTCTTATAACTCCAAAGCAAACACTTGAATATTCAACTGTCTTCTGCACTAGGACAAAACTTACCCAGGCCCAAGGCTTCACAGCAAGTCTGCAGACTCCCAGGTTCTCAGCACACTCACTTTCTAATCTGTGCACCACCTTCTCTGTATGGCTGGAAACACTGGGCATCTCCAATAGATATCTTTCCCAACTTCTCCTGAGGTTCTGCATCCCTTTATTCTGACTTCACCATTCCACATAACCACATCCTCAGAGGTGAGAACTTTCATTTCAGTACCTTTGCTCTGGGCAGAAATTAACTCTTCCTCTTCTGTATGGACTTTGCTCCCTCCTGACATCACAGTGCTCCCTCATTTTCTTTTATTATTACTTCCACAATCCAATTAATATTGCTTGTCCGGGTGAAAACACCAGACCTACAATTTTCTCAGTAGTCTAAATTAGCTGTCAGGCACAACTTTGACATCTGATTCTGTGTTAAGGGAACTGCACAGCATTGATTCAGCAATTACCCAACAATCAATAAATCCTCTACTGCTTGATTCGCCTTTAATAATCAATTGAGTCTACTCGTGACTTATGAGGCAATTGATTGATTGCCAACAGCAAAATACTCATCCCAAAGGCACCTTCTCGGTTTAAAACACTATCCAGGTGTCTACTTGGTTCAAGCAAACTTCTTGGTGTCTCTGAGTTTCTAACTGACTCCCACAACTCTGTCATTTTAAGAAAGGATCCCTTCTATAAATCAGCGTTTTCAGATTCACCAACCTAGACAGGAATGACAGATGGGAGCAGGGAATGACCCCTGAGGTTTTCTCAGGTCTTCTGCAGAGTTGCAGAAGATGCCAATGGCTTTGCAACTCCTCTTGAATATCACAGTAAAATAGATGCAGGTGGCTCACAACTCCATTGCCTGGTTTATCCACCTTACTGCATGCTTCCCCAGACATGGTGTTTGGTGTTGGTGACAGAAATCACCAGCATCCAGATCCTTTTCTTGTCAGATATAACTGCATGATGTGAATGAAAACCAACAGCTGGGGAGCCAAGGACGTGAGAGCAGATGTAAGGCTTCTTGCTTGAAACTTTATTCCTTATCTAACACTTTTACTATATTTACAGAAGAACTAAGCACAAGCTGGAGATCATTGCTTAAGTTTTTTCCAGAGTTCACTAACTGCCTCCTAGAAAGAATTTGATGAGCAATACAGCCAAGCAGCTTCCCCACAGGTTGGATTGACATGAATTCAGATCTCATGGCTCTGTTGAGGAAGTCCTTTTATCCCACTCTTGTCACTTGATGCACCCCCAGTTCTGACAAAGACACCCCATCTTGGTGACTTCATGAGATGAAGCATCCACCTCTTCCCTTGATAGTTTTCCTCATGCACTGTTAAAACCATATGGCCACAGATTCTTTCTATCTTTTCTTGTATGGATCTAAATTTAGTACTTCCTTCACCCCAGACATGAAGGTATTCAGATAGAGCAACCAAGCCCACTTCCTTTTTGATAGTCTGAACAGTTGAAGCAGTTTAAATATCACAATATGAATAATTTCTCTATCTCTTCAGCCATTTCTGGTGTTCTTTTTTAAATTCTCTCTCTAATTTTCTATTTTTTCCTGCTGATTGGTTGACAGCAGCATTGAATCTTTAATGTCTGTCATGTTCAAAGCAAAATCACTCTGCTGCTCTCCTACATCTCCTCAGCTGCGTCCCAGTTTCATGTTGTAAGTTAATCACCAGCTATAAGTCCACTGCAGCCCCTTCTTCAGCTGCTGTGTTCTCTGTTCCCATTTTTTTATATGACTGCCAGTTTGCAAATAAAATTTGGCAAATTTTATCTATTTTATTTTTCCTCCTCCATGTTACAGATACATTGAATATTGCCATCTCAACAATGGCCCATTGGAGAGCACACTTTGAAATAATTCATTTGATAATGGTTCTCCAATGACAGTTAATTTTTTACTGTATTTTGTGAGATTCATCTCACACACAATCCTTAACCCATTTAAAATGCATTGTTACTGTGCAGTGTAAATTCAGATACCATGCCATAATAACCAAATTGCTTTACCAAGTCTAAACCACCCCATTATGCAGCTCTTTTGTATTAGTTATTAGAAACCTCCTCAAAGATTTATATGACATTTGTTTAACAGTAACTTTTCGTGCATTATGCTGTCATCATTTACAGCCTCTGTTTTTAACCATCATTTGATATCTGTATCAATTGTCTGTTATTTTATCCAAGACCTAATTCAGATCCACTATTTTTCATCTGAACATAGTATAGTAGTTTTCTTACATATTGGCAGAACATTAGCACACTTAAATTTTATGAAATGTCCTCAGTTTTTTTCAAAGATTCATTGAAAAACAGTATCAGGAGGCCAAATATATTCTCAGCTTTAGAATTTCTGGACAGAAGTTATCTGTGTCTGATGGTAAAGAATATAATGAAAATATATTGACTTCTGTCAATATTAATGGATTACATTTTTCAATTGGTGCCATGAGATTGCCTCTCCACCATGGTTTTGCTAAAAAGATATCCTTTATTTTCTGATGTTTTCAAACCCCACTCCTGTTCTCGCATCCCTCAAGCAGAATTGGCCTTTCCTCTAAGAAATCAGCACCTGGAGGCCAGTGCTTTGCCCCCTCCATCACTTCAGGTACTGCTGCATGCCTGTGGCCCATTCCCTGGCCCTGAGCCTACACCAGGAGCATGGTCTGGGAAGGACCTGGCAGCCACACAGACCTGAGCAGCTTGACAGGACAAAGTCACCTTTAGCTTTTGGCTGTAAATGCCATGCTCTGCATGAACAAAGACAGAGTTTCTTTGTTTCAGGAGCTAAGGACTTGGCAGAGAAGATAAAACATCTCAGATAAAGAACTTATGTTAGTCTCGACTTGGCTGTTTCTGAGGTTTCTGAATGTTTTGGCAAACTTCAGCCCTCTCCCCAGGACCTGGAAAGCAACTTCTTTACTTTGTAGTACAACCTGCTTTGTTTCCACAGGTTGCCAGTGACCTAATCATGGTTGAGGCTAGTATAAATCTCTGACCTGGCCAGTACATTACTGCAGCCTGCCAATTAGATGTCTGCACTTCATACACAGCTTTATGTCTTAACAGTTGAATATTTTACACTGAAATGGGGAACTCCAGATTTTACCCAGTGAACTGGAAAGTTCTGGGCAATTTATCTGCTTCTTCACCTGCAGCCGTGATATTACCTCCAGAGCCAAAGCCCAGAGCTGGGTTTCTGTTCATCTGATAGCTCTTAATTCAGAGCAGGCCCCAGAAGACATACTGCAATGCTCCTGTGGGTCAGCATTGTTGATTGCAACCAAAAGCGAAGCAGACCTTTTGGTACTTTTTAGACAATCAAATGTTTACAGTTACTCAGTTTGATTAACAGCTGCAGTCATGCTCAGCCTGGCTCAGCTTAGAAAAATTACACGTGTCCTGTTTACAGCTCTGGCTAAATGGAGGCAGGAAAGATAAGAGATTTTAGTTATAAACTACTGATATGTTGCCTAAATCTGGCTAAGGAGGCAAAATATCAACAGCTGCAGAGCATGGGATTTTTAATTCTTGGACAAACTATCACATTTGTTTTCCCAGTGATCTGGCCAATTCACAGCCCTGCAGCCAAGATACCACTGAAGTAAGGCAGCTTGTGAATTGGCTGGAGGGAGAGTAATGAATTTGAGATTCTCCCCCAACCTCTGCTGCAGATTTGCCGTGTAAATAGCATTGTGCTTCCATTTACACCTCCGTGGAGCAACTAAACTGCCACAGTGAGGGTAAATAAAGAAGTTCATTGATGCTCCAGAACATTTTGAAGACAATTACCTGAAAGCACCAGAGCAGGCAGATTAAAAGAAACACAGAGAATAAGAGCATCATTTGTGAATGACAGAAGCATAATCAGAAACTGCTGAATATTATAAAAATATTTTTGAAAACTTGAACATTTTTATTTTGTAACACCCATGCTCCTTCCTGGTCAGTCACCAACAGGCTACCACAGAAGCAGGTTTTCAACTAGTACTTATTTATTCCTGTTAAAACCTATACGTGAATCAAGCAAGAAGACTCCTAAGTACAAACAAGTATTCACTACTTGTACTGGAAGGTATAAAATTCATGGAAATTTAGTTTTTCATCCACTATAAGGACTGAGGTAACTGCAGGTAACTGTTTATCAGTCACATGTGCCAGCCACATGCCCAAGCGTTGTTTATGTACATTGACAAGTAACAAAAAGTAAAAGAAAGGATTTACAATGCCTGTACTTAGATAGAGACATTTCAGAATGAATAAATCAAAAACCAAGGGCAAGAGCTTGTGTACAAATTATGGTGTAAACCCTGCTAACTCAACTTGCATTTGAAGATATGAAGCAATGCTTCCACATTGTGCTTCAGGTGTTAAATATGCCCAGGGAGATGGCAGCTTGCTGTACAGAGGAGACAGGTGAGTCTCGGTTGTGGGCACAAACAGATGCAGAGCAGTGCTCTGCAGCCATGACTCTAGTGTAGCCATCCAGACCTCTATTCCCACCTCAGTTGACAACTGCTCCCTCCTGGTAGGAGGTTTCAGTAGCTTTGTGCACTTTCTAATAGCATGTTTGTCATACCCTGGCTGCTATCCATTCCATCCAGGAGAGAAATTCCCTCCTTTTCTGCCCCCTGCCTGTTCCCAGACACTCAGAGGACCTGTCAGGACCCCTGTATCGACCATGTCATGCCTCCCTTTGAGCATCTCCACTCTGGTGGAAAGCAGCAGAGCCCGGGTTCCTCCTGGTCCAGACCTGTAAGGAGCTGCCCAGGCAGAGGAAAGCAGGCAAAGGAAACTGTTGGGGACCTTTGTCACCATCCATTCCTAGCTGAGCAAATAAAAGGTTTACGTGCTGCCAAGAAGGGCTAAAAGGAATTATAAGGAAAAGAGGCACAAGATGAAAGAAAGCTGGCAAGAAAAGAGGGGGGTCCAAGCAAAGGGGAATAAAGAAAATCCTCAAGAAGCAGCCAAAACGGTAAGAAAATACAGCCTTGAAAAGCCTGTGGCTAACACAGCAGTATTTCTGAGGATTTTTACAAAGCAAAGCAAACTATTCTTGCCCCATCCTTTGTTTACTATCTTATAAAGGAACAACAAATGAGAAGAAAAACATGATGCAAAACAAATGAAAAAAATTAAAATATTTTCAACATTGCTGCTTCAATTCAGCTTTCTTGGATCATTTATGCAGCCTGGAGTTCAATGTAACCAATATATTTATGTGTTTTTTTCCTAATAAAGTTCCTAAACACTGCTGTCAGTATTGTATTAAGCTGAAGGGGGAAAAAAATCCCATTAAGATCCTCTTATTCTTGTATATGTCTCTCTGTTCTTGAAGAGACATTGCCAGAGAAAGCAACCAGGGAATCATGAGTCCACAATCTTTTATATTCACATAATGTCCTTTGGGATTGTGTAAGTTCTAGCAAAAAGCCATATGTTATGTGATCATGGAGAATAAGCATTTAATAGTTACTATTATATACAGCTATGATTTTGTTCTGATGGATCAACTGAGCATTGTTTGCATAGCAAGCACCGTAGAGTCTACATTTTAAGCCAAGTGACTAAACAAAGCAGTACCGTTTCCCATATGTTATGTGAACTTCATTATCACTCTTTTCATTTGGAACTGAAGGTGACGTTCTTTTTTTGCATGCATTGTTCTTTTGGCATTTTGTATTTGAATATTCAGAAAGAATGTCATAGCAAAAAAATTTAGGAGGTTTTTTTCTCCTCAGCCTTTCAGGAGAGTCTCGAGAAACAGGAAACAGGATATTTTCCCAAACAGAGAAAGCAGAGTCCCACTGTTCCAGTAAGGACCAACACAAGAACATCTAAACAGCAACACTGATCCTTTCTTTTGTGTGCACTCTGGGGCAAATCTTAAGGTGACATATCAGCTCTGACTGTGCTGTGCAGCATGCACCTTTGGGTTCAGATACAGTGTACCCAGTCCGCCTGACCTCTCAATGTTGGACTGATTTTCAGTACCAACATTCAAACAAAACTTAGAATGATTTTGCTATCTGGAACTCAGACACAGCGAAGGGTGAGAGGGATGGGAATGCATATGGTGGAAGAAAGGATGAGAGGCAGGATGTCCCAGTGTTATCCTAAACCTTGCATATACTTTGTTCCCTTCTGGTCTTTTTCAGTGGTTTATACAACAGCAGTCCTGAGTGTACCTATGATTAATTCCATGTAGGGCAATTATGAACATGATTATTTTTTTCACTGATAGTGTCCCAAAGCATGCAGGGTGCCTGGAAGAAACACCTACAAGCCTGGTTCTGTGCATAGAAAAGGCAAAGTGAATGCAGAAGATTTGACTGGTCTTTGAAGAAAAGCTGGTGCCCATAAATATTGTTTGATTCCTCAGTAAGACGCACACACTTCTGGATCATTCACTTCAATACATTTCTCCTTTGTGAGACACAGACGGTGATCTCAGTGGCTCCTGACTTAAGGCAACCTCAGTGAAGTGAAGGGAGGTAGCTGAGCAATCTTGAAACTTCCTGGCACACAAACATGTCTGCAAGTTCACTCCACCCATCTGAAATCTCTTCAGTCTGGAAAAAAGGAATTTAAAGCAATTAAAACCTTCTATGAGAGAAATTTCAAATAATTTGACTTAAAACATGAGAGTAATCAATGCCACAGCATGCTGAGTTGAACATATATGACCAATTTGGTGCCCTTCTATGATGGGGCTGCTGAACTGATGGACAGGGGTAGAGCAGTTGATGTCATCTACCTGGACTTGTGCAAAGTGTTCAACACTGTCCCACATGACATCCTTGTCTCTAAATTGGAGAGACATCAATTTGACAGCTGGAACACTAGGCGGATAAAGAACTGACTGGATGGCCGCATGCAGAGTCCTGGTCAATGGCTCAGTGTCCAGCTGGAGACCAGTAACGCATGGTGTCCCTCAGGGATCAGTGCTGGGACAGGTCTTGTTCAACATCTTTGTCGGTGACATGGACAGTGGGATTGAGTGTGCCCTCAGCAAGTTTGCTGATGATACCAAGCTGTGTGGTTTGATTGATACGCTGGAGGGAAGGAATGCCATCCAAAGGGACCTTGACACGCTTGTGAGATGGGCTGATGCCAACCTCATGGGGTTTAACCATGCCAAGTGCAAGGTCCTACACATGGGTTGGAGCAATCCCAGGCACAGCCACAAGCTTAGCAGAGAAGAGAGTCAGAGCAGCCCTGCCAAGAAGGACTTGGGGGTGTTGGGCGATGAGAAAATGAACATGAGTGGGCTTCACTGTGTACTCGCAGCCCAGAAAGCCAACCGTATCCTGGGCTGCATCAAAAGGAGCATGACCAGCAGGTCGAAGGAGGCGATTCTGCCCCTCTACTCTGCTCTCGTGAGACCTCACTTGGAGTATTGTGTGCAGTTCTGGTGTCCTCAACATAAAA
>WYDI02005869.1:0-24186 GCA_009867235.2 Psittacus erithacus
CCTCACAAGCGTGTCAAGGTCCCTCTGGATGGCATTCCTTCCCTCCAGCGTTATCAACCGAACCACACAGCTTGGTGGATAACTTGATGATAACTTTTCACAGGTAAGTCATGCAAAGACATAATCTTATTCCCACTGCAGAAATTTACTTGCCAGCAGGCATTTAAGTCATTCTCACCAGACACCTGAGCTTAACAAAATAAATAAGTATATGTTCCCACACTGCAGATTTCCAGAAGGTACATCTACATATCAGTACCTTCTAGTTCACAGTAGCGCACTATTGCTCATAACTATAATAGCCTAACAGTCTGTGTGGGGTTCTGCAAGACAAATGAATAAATTCATAAAAGTGCTAGTTTGCCACAGGAGACATACAGCAGTTTGAAACTTTACACTCAGGCTACAGATCTTGTCTGAAAGTTAGAAGACAGTCCAAAACCAACAGCTAAAAATCAAAAGTTCTTATCTTAAAGGGTTTTTTTTTTCCCAGAACTATTAACAAAACTAGATTGTTTCTACAACTTAAATTTAAGTAACTATGACAGCAAATTGTTCTGATTTTGGCTGGGGTAGAGTTAATTTTCTACATAGCAGCTAATATGGGGCTAAGTTTTGGATTTGTGCTGGAAACTGTTGATAACACAGGGATGATTTAGCTATTGCTGAGCAGTGCTTACACAGAGTCAAAGCTTTTTCTGCTCCTCACACCACCAGTGAGTGGGCTGGAGGAACACTAGGAGCTGGGAGGGGACATGGCTGGGACAGCTGACCACAACTGACCCAAAGGATATCCCATACCATACAGTATCGTGCTCAGCATATAAAGAGGGGAGAAGAAGGAAGGGGAGATGTTCAGAGTGATGGTATTTGTCTTCCCAAGTCACGGTTACGTGTAATGGAGCCCTGGCAATGACTGAACACCTGCTTGCTGATGGGAAGCAGTGAATGAATTTCTTGTCTTGTTTTGCTGGTGTGTGCAGCTTTTGCTTTACCTATTAACCTGTCTTTATCTCACCCACGAGTTTTTTCTTTTACTCTTCCAATTCTCTCCCCCATCCCACTGGCAGGGAGTGAGAGAGTGGCTGTGTGGGGCTTAACTAAACCATGACGAGTGTAAATTGGGTTTCACACACTGCACAACTTCCAATAATCTTAAAAGAGAAGGCAGATTTCTCTCTTCTTCCCCCTCAAAAGTAAGCTTTCACAGTACCCCACATGCAGAAGCACCATTACAGAAAGCCTAGGAGTTCTCTTTTGTATAATATTCTGTGCATATATTACTTTCTGGTCTAAAAACTTTCAGTGTGGCTGTTTCATAGAAATTCAGAATACGGAAAAGAATACCAAGTACTGCAGTTAAGAATCAAACTTCTTTCTTGCAAATACCCAGGAGTTTTCTGTGTCATGTCCAAAAGTCAACTCGACTTCCCTGACAAACACTGTTCAAAGCTGTCAGACAAAAGTAAGAGAAACACAGCAGACCTGGTAGCATATTAAGCTCCTGCACTGCATGCTCAGCCATTCTGACCAAATCTCAAACACTTTTTTACCCTTTATTTCAGTCAGATTTTACTAATGGGCTGAATTATGCGAAGTACTAAGCATCCATGACTCTTGATCCCACTCACAATTCAACAACACTCCAGCTCTTTTTAAAAGGGAGAAGAAGTAGGCTTGGTTTTTAGCCCATTTCAGCTAACACCCACAGAACTTAATGGTCTTGGGAACCTCAGTCTCATTAAAAAACCCCACTCGACTGCTCAGGTGAAAAATAGAAAGGGTTAGAACTTAACACAGAGAGCGCTGCTTATAGCAGTTGAGGGAAGCAACTCAACCCTCCAGTACTGAAGTGCTCCAGTTCTCACACCAGACATGGCTTTTGCTCTCCTGCTTCAGTGGGGTTCAAGCTGGCCTATCCTGCCACAAAAAAAAGCTAGTTCTGAGAGCTGGAGTGGCTGTTTAGCACAGGTGCTGAGTAACTGGGCTGTCAGCACAAGGAGCCTATGTCTAATTTAAAACAGTCTTGTACTTGATAATTGATCTTCCTCATTGCTATCCAGGTTGCTAGTTACAAGAGATGCCTGGATGGCTCTCTCAGCAATTATTGATACTAACCTTTGTGTTTTCTTGATTGATGGATCTAAGAAAAATTATTGATGGAACTAAGAAAAATAAAGTGGAAGAATTACTCTCCAGCTAAGTAGGAGTTCCTGGAGAAAAGTCTTTTAGAAAGGGTAGGTGAGGGCAAGAAGGGTATAGGTGTGGGCCTGTATTTTGCCATTCTCTGCTATCAGGGCACCTACTTCAATAACTGACATAGCCTAACTGCATGGCCAAGACCACTCACGCACAAGACTGGGAAATCTGGGATATTTATCTCCTATAATTTCTTTTGTGGGACAAGGGAAGAGGCAGGCAGGGAAGAACATAGAACTGAATTTCTGAAGAGCCAATAGAGGTAGAGACACTCATCGTCTCTTGTACCAACTAAAGGAGACTTTGCCCAGCAGTACACTGATGGGCGCCTCATACATTTTTCTTATTTCACGGCTGTTAGTTTCAAGTCAATAGAGCATTACTTTGCCCTGTTATTAGTGATCAGTGCTTATTACCATGAGCACTGATCCTTTCAACAAGTCTCAGCATTATCTTCATTGGTTTGCGCCTTTGAATGGGTATTAAATATGATCTATTAATTTCTCCATATTTTTTAAATTGATATGGTGATAAAGTAGTCTAAGTGACTACTAGGTGACATGTCTAAGACCTTTCCTGAATGAACATAATTAAATGTTATGTTTTATATTATATAGACTATTCCATCCTTACCCCAAAACATTAAATTCATGCCACCACCTTCCATCAACTTATTATTGCTCAAAGAGGAAAAGAGACATTTTCTCTGCTTTGTTTCACATGCATCCTTGAAGTTTGTCAGTTTTATAGGCAACAATTCTTTATGAGCCTCTATTTTGATGTTACTAGCCTTCAAAATATGATGTGTCTCACTGGAGAGGTACACAATTATAATTATTTAAGATCTCAGACTCTCTCAGATTGTTTTCCACTAATGAATGATGCCACTTTTACAGTTGAAGCCTTGCCTGTTTTCAGCTCTTTGACAGAATGCAAAATATGCCCAGCTTAGCTCTGATTTTCACAACAACATCTATCAGAAATTGTTTAATGGACTTGCGAGGGAAGACTGCTGCTGGTCAGCTATGAAAGATCAGAAATTGCTGAATGAGCTCAGGAGGGAATACTGCTGTGAAATTAGCTTCTTTCTTTCATTTCTAATCTTCCAAGAACTGAAGAAAGGTTTTTACTCAAGAGTATAAAGAATAGTAGGTCTATTTAAACACTCAGCTACTTTTGTAGTGTGAATTGAGCAAGGTACATGAATTGTTCTGCTCATATCTGCGTTTTGAAAATTAAAACAATAAGGCAAATTCCAAGGTCCAAATGTGCACCCTAACCTTGGATCAAAAATTTGCAATTTGGTCCATCTTTAGAAATGTTGATATACTGGAATCCATATAAGCCTAATGTGATCCAGCTTATTTAATAAAAGCTTCCCACTCAAGTCCTTATGACACCAAACCTCCAGTGTGATATAGATATAAATACATTTGGACACATACATACCCACATTACTGCTGCGAAGAATAAAGTCTTCATGGCCAGTGTAAGACACTCGTCCCCTATAGTTTCAAAGCATCTTTTAAAGACTCTAAGATGGTAAGTTTCATAAGGAAAATAGGCTAAATATTTATGAATATCTTTGTCAGAGTCCTGTAAGTTAAGGAGAATGCTTCAACTATTTTGAAATTATGATAGATCTGTCAGAGAAGTGTTTGATTTTCTTTTCTTCTTTCATAGCACACCTTCAAAAGGCAAGGGTGACACTACTACTGTAGCTCCCCTCTTTTTGCCAAACACATGAGGATCCCTTCTTATGCTTTGCTTTAAGATGGTAGAGCGCAGTAAGGCACAAACTAGCAGGACCTCAGAGGGACTGTCTTTATACAGCATGTCCACCCCAAGGTAGCATTACTCCTGCTAATGACACTACATCAATGCCAGTGCTCACCCTGGGGGCAGAGGAGGGGCACATCTGTACCAGATGACTGGAGCTTGTCTCCATATACCTTTGTACAGCTCCAGGAGTGGGATCTACAGGACTGCACTTATTTCAGAAAATTATGTTGATGTATTATGTGCCTGATAAACATGGGCCTCAACATAAAAGAGACTTCGTTAAAAAGCAAAAAAGCTCCCATACCTTCAGTACTAAAACTCTAGCCATGGATACTTTGTAAAGAGGGGTATTCTCTTCTGTCCTTTCACCCATTAATACATGGGGCTTTTAAAAGTAAGAAGACACTTTAGTGGATTACTGACTCTTACAGGGTAATTATATAATCAGGGCAGCGTAATGAGGAGTAATTAAGGCTAATCAGACCCACAGTTCCATATAGCCAAAAGCACTTAAACATTTGCTAAGTAACTGACTGTAAGTGGGCCCAGAGTTGATACATTTTCCATGAGAAAAACTGTTCTTAATTACATTTCTTTCGCACTCTCTATTTCCTGTACTTGTCTCATTCATGGATGTAGTGCCATTGAAGCGCATATCATTTGAGGAACCCAGTTAAAAATAATTGGAAGTTGGTATAATTTTACTGAAGGCCAAGAAACATTAGGGGCAGAACTCAGCCTAGCCAGAGTGAGTATCTTCTAACAGTCATGCAAACTGTCTCATACTGTTCTTACTTTTCCTTGTGTCATCATCTCTTCTCTTGTTCTGCTGCATGGTAGGTGGAAGTAACTAATGTCTGCAGAATGCTTTAAAGCCTATGCTGAAAGAAACTACACAGGAATTATGATTATTTGGAACAACCTCAGAAACAGTCACTGCATACTCACTGATTTTTACTTCCAGTCTGAATTTTCCACAGGTAATTTGCAATGCTCATAATCCACCAGAAGCATATAATTTCCTGCTGCCAGAAGCTGTTTGTATTAGCTCTTATTGTTTGTCTATTATCTGAAGGAAATATTTCTCAAAGGTAAGAGAGTAAGAAATTAGTTTATAAGAGTATTAAGCCCTATCTATCCTAGTACACTGGAGTTCTCCATCATCCTCCTAACAAGAATCCGGGTCTGACACTAACACTCTTTCCCTGGGTGAGCGGCATTTGAAACGCATCAGTTGTACATTAAAGTATTTGTACACTTTATTTCAGGAATGCTACCTTTGAATAACTGGCCTGTTTAGTTTCGTCACCAAAGCCTCTTGATCCTTATCAAATACAACTTTGGAGGCAAAGAATATGAACCATTTCCATTTCTAACTAACAGCTCTTCAGAACAGCACAGTATGGGAGAGGTAATACTGTTACAGATGCAGCTACCAAACTCTGCACATTTTTTCCTAGCTAGATGGGGCTTCTAGTACTTTGAAAGAAGTTGGAAGAAAATAGCAATTAAAAAATACCCCACTCTTACCACCACCAGTCCAAACTCATCCCAAACTTTTCACCTTCTGGGCATGTTGCAAAAATACGTTAGGAAAGAGGATGCCGTCATGAATGATGGAGCAGTTACACAAATGCCCAGCTGAATCACATTGTAAACACTGCAAGCATTAGCTCATCTTGTGTTCGGTGTGTTAGAATGTCTGCATTGAAGGAGACACCAGTTTCAGAAGAGTCCAGGGCTCTTACAGGCACGTGTCTCATCAAAACAAGACAGCTACTGTTGAAAGCTACCATTCTGTGCCTTCAGCTGCTATCACCAGCATTTAGGTTGTTGTGCATTACTTGAGAAATGGTGTAGAGAATAGTTTTCAGTGACACAGACCAAAGACTGTAACTTTGCACCACTCAATAACCTTTTATAGCTTTGCTATACCACCATTAATCTCCTTCTTTCTCTCTTCTACAAAGCCACTTATCCATCTTTTAGGTTGATTGAAGATACTTCCACATTAAGTGCAAATTATTGCTAGGAACACCCTGCCTATTGTGCAGAAATTGACATCACCCCACAATATAACCATACTCTGCTGCCATGCTCTTAGGAGAAGAGTACCTCTGGGCTTTTTAAGCATCTTTTTCATGGCTGATAGGCACCTTCTCTTTCAGCCTGCATCTGTCTCACTAACTAGCATCTCATCAGGCTGATTCTCAGACACTCCTTTGCTGATATTTCATTTTCCTCAGACAAAGCTGTCCCTCTTAAATGGTTCCTGAGAAACGATTATGTCTTTCGTACAATGTCCAGCTGGGCAGCGGAAGTGTAAACCACCATGACAGACATTAATGTGGTTTTGATATACAGCTTCCCCTGGGGAAGATGAACCCTTAGTCCTGCCTCCCCCTTAGCACCAAGAGCAAAGATGAATGACAGCTCTCATGGGCTTATAGTCCACATCTTCTCATTCTCCCTTTGCCTGGCACTTGCAAAGTATTTATTTATTATTTTGGAAACAATGGTTGGGAAATTTTTGGGAGGGAGTTAGCTGGTGTGGCCAAGTCAATGGCAATAATCAGTCTCACAACTGTGCAGAATCAACAACCAAGACACAGACAGAGATCAGAGCCCAGTTTAACTAAATAGCACAGATCAGCACTTAGTCCTTAGCCCTAATCCTAGTCCTTTATGTCCAGATATTATCCCTGGGCAAATTCCATCATGCAAAATCCTATGAGATTCTTAGATCTTGGACTTGTTTTTTCTTCTGTAGGAAAGCCATTGATAAAAGTCACGAAGGAATTTTTCCTGTTTATATCTCCCATAGATTCGAAAGTAAACAGCACAACAGCAGTGATATTGCTCCCAGGCAAGCTTTAAAGATAGCACTGACATTAGATATTGCAAGAGACAGACTCTTCTGTTATTTTGTTGCATTATTTCTTCCAAAAGAAACACCACGTTAAGTTTCAATTGCAGCATTGTCCCTTCATTACAGGCAGGTATGGCAGGAGGAAAAGTCTGATGAATTGTATTCGCCATGATTCCCTAAAAACTGTCTCTTTCTGAAGCAAATTAGCATGATAGAGAGGGTATGAATTAGCAGTAAGGTTTTATCCAGGGCACCAGATTTCTACTGCCTCATTTTTGGATGGACTGGCTCAGAGACAGAGGATCTGATACCTTAACTGAATTTTCAAAAGCAAACACCCTTCACAAACTACCTGTAAGAAGCTGCTGTCCTGAACATCCTCACAGCTCTAAAAAACAGTGATCTCTGGATTTTGTCTTAGCTATTTATCTCATAAATGGCTTAAACGTTGCAGTAACAACACTCATTAAACCTCAAAAGTGCCTATAAACGAGCTCTCAGCCTGGGGCTAGACTATCTTTTTAGTTCTTTTTGGATTTACATGCAACTGCACAGTTATAAGCACCCTCAGTGGTAAATCGGCCAGGAACAAGCTTTGCACTATTTGTTTGCTTTTACACCAATTTTTTTAAGGACAACTTTAAAAAAAAGAAAGAAAGAAAACATTAAACCTCTGAGAGTTCAAGGCTTCTTACCCAGAGTTTCTCTGCTCTTCATTGTTTTATTTTGCAGAGTTAATAGATAGCCATTGAACATAGCTGTTTCCTTGAGGTTTCCTTAAGAAACCCTTTGATGGTTTGTAGGGGAATATATTCCTCACTGCATAAGCCAGCCACTCAAAGCAGCAGTGGATTTTGGTTTTCTTTCTCATCTAGAAGTCTTTTTATTAAAAAAAAAAAAAAAAACAATAACAAAAGTTGGATACCTTCAGGTTTGTTTGGGTTTTGTTTTTTAATCTATCAGCTATTTTGAATTGCCAGCTGCTGAAAACCCTCAAGGATGATATTTATCTCCAGGACACACAGTGGGCAAGGATCTGGTAGGTGGTATGAGGTAGGATGCAAACAAGGACAGAGCAATGTCAGCATTGTGGGGGAAAGACAGCATATTTACAGTCACACAAAGATACAACTGTGCCCTTGGCATTCCTCATCTCAGTATTATGAGCCGCTGACTTGGGAACAGCAAAGTGCTTCAGATGTTATAAAATTTTTCTTCTTGCAACAGCTGAACAGGTGTTATATTGCTGCTGACATCCCCATAACCATTCGCTAGCCCTTAGCACTGGGAAGAGCTTCCTACACAGTGGAAGGTAGTGGAACCTTGGAGGCTCCTGGAGCCCTCACAGCTCTGCCTGGGCAGATCCCACCAGCTCAGCACTCACCCATCCATGCTCCATCCCTTCAAGACTCACAAATGAAGTGCTTCAAACCCACACTCCCTGGTGGCCAATGCCAGAAGTATGCTTAGTCTGCAGAGTGTTTCATGTGCTGCAGATGACTCACCATTCACTACAGCTGCTATCATTCAAATACCAGAGTCAGAGCAACTGGGAATAGCTCCTGCTTTTCAATGAGGAGCAGAACAGGGGTGTAGACCACTTGGGATTCACCTGTCTTCTTGCACAGGGAAGGTCACACACTCCAATCTTCTCTCCCAGCACAGCGCATAGGCTAAAAGACAGACACCATCTTTGAGCCTCTCCCATCAAGGATGTCAATATTACAGAGCCAGGTGCTCAGACAGACCCTGGTTTTATGCACTGTCAGCTTAACATGCTAGAAGGCACTCTCCCATGGGCACACATCAATGCAATAGTCATATACAAAAGCCATTTGAGGGGGCAAGGAGCAGAACCTAGATTTCCCTAAGTCCCAGGAGAGAGGCTACATCAGCCTTTTATTGCTCTACTGTGAACTTGAGTCTTGTTTCACCTCCTCATCAGTTAGATTTTCAGAGGGGCTGGAAAGAACCCCATCTCAAGAGTACATACACCATGGGGGACATTGGTGACTTCTACACTTTGTGAAAGAGTAAAATAAGGGAGGGAGATTCAAGGTTACAGCATCCAGCCAGGAAGTAACTATAAATTGGTTTAGAGTACTTTTTTTAAGATATAGCTACTTACAGCGCTTGATGGGGCACTCATACTTGCAAGCACCAAACTCTCACTGATGGCAGGTGAGAAATACAATGCACAATCACCTGCCTGAACTGTTCCTGGTCCCTCTGCAGGCATTGGCTGTAAGCAAGAGGCAGCCTGAAACATCTACCCCCACTTCCACCCTGACTTCCAGGTGAAGGGAGTTTTCTGCAGACACTTCAGCACAGCACCTCATCTTCAGCAACACTAGATGGGTAAAAAGCACCAGATGGCTGGTAAATAAAAGGATGAGTCCCAAAGTTAAGACCCTGTAGTTCCAGTTTCACTTGCAGGTACTCAGCAGCCCTCAGGAGCAAACCTGGAGTCACCCAAGACAGTGTGCTGGGGTTAACCAACCAGTCTGTTGGCTGGCCACTCTGAGGAATCTTCTGTCAGGAATTTTTGATCCACTCATGAAGAAAGTTAGAAGTAACAAGAAGATATTTGGTATCTTTCTTCTCCTGGGATATCTGATACATTTTCAAGTAATGTATTTAGACTGAAAAAAGCAGTTATTCACAAGATACATGCTTAGACAGTGGTAGAAGACAAGAGCCAGAAAACAGCAGAGTAGCTCTCTTCTCTGTGAGTCTTCCCTGGTGAGGATCAGAGGCCAGGGCAGCCTTTGTACCGCTTGCTGGAGTCCATCCAGCTCAGCAGTCCAAGGCAGTTGACAGCATTTTATAATCTGTTAGAGCTCACGACTGTTTCTCAGGATCTAAAACTTGTTAAAGCACCATTCCATCATCTTTTGAAGCTTTGCAAAAGACATTGGTGTAGGAGCTCTGAAATATGTAACAAAATAACAAAGCAAATACAGAAAGAGTACAAGGTGAAGCTAGCTTTTCTCCCAGTAACCAATATTCATCTCAACCTAACACCATTTCCAGGAATATGCATTTTGCTGGACAGATTTACCAGTGGCATCACCTGCATTACTCTTTTCAGAGCTGTTTTGTGAGCCATTTTGGATATAAAAATAAACATACATAGAACAGGTACCCATGTGCTGTTGTATATACAGATAACCAAGTAAGAAAGTTTTTGTAAGAGCAAAATGTGCTGCTTGAAACATTTTGTTTATGAAATTACCTAAATATTAATATATATGCAATATTTTCAATGCACATAAAGTATGCGGCTACAAGAGGTTTCTGTTTCATTCTATATCAAAGCTCTCATCATGCTCATCACTGTATTACCTAAAGATTTTCCCACAGTGTGTTAATCAACATAATCACCTTTCTCATATGTGGGGTTTATCTTCTGGGGATTTTCCTTTGGAAGAATAAGGTAGAGTGACTTATTTTGAAAGAGTGTGTTGGGAGGGTTGTATATACATTTTAAAAAATAGACAAATTAATATCTGAGGCAGAAAAAGCAGCTGAAAATTAGAACTTTTCCATTAGAGTTAAAGGCAACAAGGTCTGTGATGCACCCCTGGCTCTTAGGGAGTTTTTTCAAGGGTCTCAGGGTGATTATTTTGGTAAATTCTCTCAAACAACATTTCTGCTTATCATGGGAATGGTATACCAGAACAGGAAGGCTGGCAACAGACATCTGCATGTCTACAGGAGCCTGTAAGCAGCCTTCTGCATATCCTGAGCCTCGAGCCGTAAAGTACTTTGTCAGTAAGGGCTGAAAACATAAGCTTGCCTCAACCTTCTGTGTGAGAAGCTTGAATTAGCCCCTCGCTTATGATGGGGGAAGGGTTTGGTGGACTCCTAGTAGTTGCATAGGTGAGGAAATGTGTTCTGCGCTACTTAAAGGTGCCAAAGCACTGCACACTTCATGCCCGATTGTGGTTTGCTGCCATCCAGCTAAGGTGTATCATGCAGGACATGAAGCAAAGGCTTATCTTACTCTCAGGAGTAAGCTGGTGTCTGTCCTCCACCCAGAAGAGAAAGAAAGAATTAACCATAAGAAGAAATACTCAAACCAGTAAGAAATAAAATAACCATCAGCCACAGCTGGCTCTGGGGAGAGCTGGCATTATGGGGACTTCCAGCAGAGTGACCTGTTACAATGTTCTCAGCTTGAATGTGGAAAACCATACGAGGTAGCCCACTTAAACAGACTGGACCAGTCTTGTCAATGCTTGTGCTGAAATGTAGCAGGACAGCAGCTCCTGCATTCAGTATCTCACAAGAAGATAAATGTAGTGCTGCTTTTCCTTATCTTGGTTGAGTCTGTATTGTGTTAAGTACCCTGCAAGGAGGCTTATTAGTGTTTTTCAGTGTTATTCAAATATGTCCAGGTAAGGCGAGATACACTAATGCCTCCCTTTCTGTTATCCTGTATTGTACTCACACCCTGAAGCAGCCTGGGAGCTGTCATTTGTCCCAGATCATCTGGACAACCTCTGTAGCATTAGTGATGGCTCTGCAGCGATGTCTCAGGCTGACAGCAATGACTGGGAGAGAGTCTGACACGGACCCCAGCCCTGGGGATGGAGCAGATGCTGTACAAGAGCAGCAGCATGGGGCACCTCTGTTCTGTGAAGAACAGCAGAACTGGGACCCTTCGTGTGCCTCACCTTGGGCATCACCCCCAGCTCTGCATTTTAAGCTTCACACAGCAGAGAGAATTGGGATGTCTCACATCAGTTAGTGAGGAACTTAGTCTTGGGAGATCTGCGCAAGGGATCCTGCTTCATTTACAGATGTAGCCTCTAACTGAAGAACTCAATTTATCGCAGTGAAAGGCATTTTAGAGAAGTTTATTCCAGTAAATGCTACTGATGACATCTCTCTGAAGATGAGAAAATCCTTAGATATTTTCCCACAATGGAAAATCTGCTATTACCTACAAAACTGGCAAAAATATCATTTCCTGTGTTCAGTGGTCTTCAAGTATTTTTTCTTCCTTCCAATGGTTATTTCCCTCTTGCAGCAAAGAAATTTGGCACTGTTGTAACCATTGTCCTCCTCCAGCACTGCGCTGACTGGTACATTAGCAGGCATTTCACTTCTTGAAATGCAACTGCATATACCAAAGTCTTATTAAAAGAATTTGGGTTCACTACGGAGAGGGCAAAAAGAATAAATTAAGTTCTTCCTTTTGTACATAAAAGGAAGAAAAATCTATCAGCTTTACCCATCACTGTCTGCTTCTAAGATTGGGGTTTGCATTTAGATATTTTAAAGTGCTTACTTTTGGAATATGTTACTGACGTATATCTAGGAATCATTCAGACTGAATAACATTGTTGTTTCATGAATCAGCAAACATTCCTCTGTCTAACTACTGTCAGAATAATCAGAGTCAAACCTAATTCATTTGAACTTCCACTTGAAATAAACAAAGTGCACCTAGTCAAATTGAGTGATGAGTCTCTAATTATTTTAATGTGCACCTTACTCCAATTCTCCCAGCTGGTACGTGATGCTATTGCAGACACTGCCTTTCCTAACCAAACCCCTTCCTACTGACATGTTTCAATGGGATGCTAAAGGAAAAGACCATAACTGGATAAGTCTTCAGCTGGAGTATTGCAAATAAAGACAGCCCCTTGCTGGTTAGCTCTGTAAGAAAAAAACTCTGTGTTTTTGATGAAAAAGCATTAGCTATTCTATACTAAATGCTGAATAACAACGCGTAGCTAACAACAATACCGGCACCACCACTGTGTTTAAAAAAAAAAAAGGAAATTACACTAGAAACAGATATGAGGATATGTACTGGGTCTGGCTGGCTAGGATGCAGTGAATTTTCTTCACAGCAGCCCATATGGGCTTTGGATCTGTGACTAAACCAGTACTGAAAACACAGGGATGTTTTAGTTATTGCTGAGCAGTGCTTACACTTGAGAGTGCTTTACACTTACTTTGCTTTGCTTCTGCGTGCAGTTTTGCTTTTCCTATTAAAATAACTCTCACTTAGTATCTTAACCCACAAGTTTTTAGTCTTTGCTCTTTCAGTTCTCTCCCTCATCCTGCTAAGGGGGGAGTGCCAGCCAGGATCAACCCACCATAGTCTATAAGGATATATTTGCTAATCGAGGATGTAACATATCCAGCTACATGCGCTACTGGCTCTTCGATGCACCTCCATGGGAAGCTGTCCCTGTGGTGCAGCCTGCCTGGGACATCATATTGCAAAATAATGCATAATAGTGTAAAAATCAACACACACCTACTATCCCATTTGAGGTCGCTTGAGCACATTAGTGACATGGAAAGCAGCAGCTAAAGGAGTGGTGCTAGGGGCAGCAGGAGATTTCTCACCTTACCAGGAGTGTTTCCTTGCGTCCTGGTTTTGGCTGACGCAGTGGTGTGTTTTTGATTTAGTCTGAGAACAATGCTGATAACACACCCATGTTTTAGTTGTTGCTCAGTAGCACTTAACTCAGATCAAGAACTTTCCAGTCTCATGCTTTGCCAGTAAGGAGGGACACAAGACTGTGGGAGGGGTCAGAGACAGGACACCTGACCCAAACTAACCAAAAAGGTATTCCATACCACAGCACATCATGCCCAGTATATAAACTGGGGGCAGTTCCCAGAAGGGACTGCTTGCTGCTCGGGTCAGGCTGGGTATGCATCAGCAGGTGAGCAATTGTATTGCACATCACTTGTTTGTCTTGGGGTTTATTCTTCTCTCTCTTTTTCATATTATCATAATAATAATGATAATTATTATTCTAAACATTAATTTTTATTAAAATTATTATAATTATAGTTTACTTTATTTCAATTATTAAAGTTGTTATTGCCAATTGCTGTTTGCTTTTTTTTCCAGAACTATCTGTGCTGATGGACAAGACATCTGAGAAGTCATTTCTATGCACTGGTGTGCTCCCACCACTACAGTAGGAATGATCGGGGTCCAGCAGAAAGACACATCCTTGGGAAGGACTTTCAGAGGGTAGCTCAATGCACACAGGGGTGGAGGGCTAAGAACCCTCTGCCTGAAACAGCTTCTGCCTGCCATTTGGGTGCAATATCAGAGGATTGCCATCATGAGGGCTTTCGATAGGGGACATATTTCTGGGTCATTTTCCTTGCCTAAGCTCATGATGTCCTGAAGACCTTCAAGATCATTGGTGTATGCTCTTGTTTTCTTAAACACACAACTTCCACATTAGGCCATGACTGCAGTCTTTCTGTACTGATAGTGTATGTAGTCCTTCATCCCAAAAGCTGGGTGCTTTAGACATCCAGATAACAAATTTCCAAAGCATTCTTTCAGATATTTATTCTATTCAAGCACTAAATGGCAGTAGAAGCTTCAGAGGATTTTATATATCCGTTCAGGTGAAGACAGGAATAAAATGAAAATGTCATGATACATGGCCTTTGCAATCGCAATGGGCAATGCTTTCACCTGTATCAGATCATGACGTGCAAATTTAGTTGGGAAATATGAATAAAATCAGGCATTAACTATTACAACACATTTCTGATAACACGAATTTCTGTTTATCTGTGTTTGTTACTAGCATATAACTGCTATGGCAACAGACACTTTATAAATGAGCAAAGTTGCAAAAAGAAATGTTCCCAGTTTCATTTGAGATTTACAGAGCTAGAGACCATTCCTGCACATTACTGCTGGATATTTTTTTCTAGGTGGAACTGTAGAGAGTTTTCATTCACGGTTTATTTATCTTAGCATGAATTGTTTAAATTACAGCATTTCGAACTATACTTTATTAAATTGCATAGTACTTGCTCCTTTCCTTTGGCATGTAAGAGAATGTGTGTTCATGATGGTATTTGAATTACTTCATCATATTTCCACACTTCAGTGTAAGCAATCGGTGGGCCAGGATCACAGCATATATGTGCTGCAAATTGTCTGTATTTGGGTCTTACTTTCAGTGGACAGGATGATTAATAACCAGCATGAACTGAAGGAGCTGAAGATTTAGGTGTAGACTTCCTCTACAGTAACCCTCTTTCCCAAGAATGGGACTTCTGGAGATTTTGAGCTTTGACTTTTCAGAACAGATCCTTGACAGGATTTCACCTGTCTTATGAGAGAAACTCCCTGTGGCCTGGAATCCAAAATGACTACTATGAACTTGGTGCTTTTTCTTGGATAAACTAGATTTTCTTCTTTTGATTTTGATGTCCAGCTGAGGAAATCTGTGAATTCATGGCGCCTGAGGTGGCCACATGCTGAGGTAACCCTCACGGGTGCTGTGGAAGAACAAAAAGGATAAGAATCAGCACTAGTGCTAAGTTTCATATGATTAGAAGCAAATCCAGGTTAATGGACATTTTAAGATAGAACCATGAACCTGTCTCAAAGAGAAGGTGAAAGGCAGTGTTATGGAAGCCAGTTCTTTCAGCAACACACATTAAGAAGGGAGTAGCACCATAGTTGTTAGCACTGTAAAGACATGTTGTAGTTTACATTTCCTAAAAACCACATCATCCAGAGGAGAAAGCCTGAAAGGAATCAGGATGTTGAAGGAGATTCTGCAATGACGCTGATAATTTGTCTGCATCTGACAGATCCTGTAGTCCTCTGAGGCTGCTGGTGGTACTGGGCAAAGAGGTATTTCCTACAGAAAGTCTATGATCTTGCTGCCTGTCTGACCCTAAGGAAGGTCCACAGAGTGTGATAAATAATCTTGATATCTATAAGCATAAACCCCTCATCCATTTGATAGCTATAAACCTTCCTTGTTCACAGTAGGGATGTCTTCCCTTATGGTTTTGTCATTGGGAATCCCTCAGAACTGGATTCAGGCAACTATTCTCATCATTACGGAAGTCTAAAATACACTCTACTACACTGAATGCATCCAGCTTGTAAATGTAGGGAAGTATAAATCATTAGCTCTTCTTCATCCATGAAGGATTTTATTTTGATGACTCTGAAACCCCCTGTCTTAATTCAGATCAACACAAGCAGTCATAGCAAATTGATGTACTCATCTATAAATCAGCAGATGAAAAAGCTTTTCACATCATGGACTCAATGGACAACAGCTGTTTCAGCTGGGTTTTGAACAGGGGTAGCTATAAGCAGTTGTAACATGTTAGAAATGAAAGTGTGCCTCTCCTTCACACCTCTTGGTACCTCATGAGCTGGCTTTGTAGTTGTCTACTGTGTAGGTCTTATCAGATGCAAGATACCCAGCAGCTTGTGATATTTCTCTTGCACCTGCTCTAGCTTCTACTATGCACATGATAAAGGAATAATACCATCAGCCAGAATGAGGATGTTGCAGAGAATGCAAGCTGTCCTTTCTACCCATGTCTCAACTCATGAAAGACATGAAGGTGGAGCAGACAAGAAAGATATATCTGTAAAGGGTACAGAAATTTACCTGCCATAGCAAGGATTCTGTTGGTCTAGCAGTTCTTCTCTGTTAGCCATTCTTAGTCACCTGAGTGCATTCTTCTGGGGCCCAATCAAGGAGTATTAGATTTATTCTATATACTAAGACTCTTAGTTTTGATGTATTAAAATGTGGGGCTGTGGAAGACAGGTACTAAGGAAATATGGTTCCCACATTTGTTGCCTGGCTAAGGCTGGGTCTTAAATATCAGACCCTGGACATCAGAGAGACCTGCGTTGGGGCTATCTTGTGATAGACAGCATAATTTTTGCATGGCTGGTATCAGGGAGTATCAGTACTGTGGGTGTACCCTTCTTCTTACAAGCCCCCCCAGTTAGCAGTTAGCAGGCTTAGAGACATCCTGACAGACTGAAGGGCCCTTTGGTGGCAGGGGAACTTGGCTGAGGAGAGAGCAGAGGAACCAGACAGAAGAGCAAGGAAGGATTAGGCCCTGCATTTTGTGAACTTTGATGTTTGTGCAAAGCATTTCCCAGAGGAAAAAATTAGATATGCTTTTTGAGACAGCTAGTGAAGTATGGCACCAAAGATATGTCTTTAAAAACATATCTTTCCTAAATCAGAGAAGTAGTGCTGTAGCTTCTCATGAATGGCAGATCTTGTACCCTGGGGTTTTCTTACTCCCTTTCTCCTGAATCCTCTGACACAGATATAGTAGCTTTACTGTTTTACAGCAAAACTACAGAGGTTTAGGTTCTAAAACTGTTAACAATCCACAGATAACTAACATCCATTTATTAACAGTATACAGGAAAGGATAACTTTTCTCTTCCAATCCAGGGTTTTGTTAAGGCATTCTCTGTTTCTTGAAGTTCAGAAGCAATAATTTGCAAAGAAATCTTTAACCAAAACAAAGGAATTGGATTCAGATTTCTAATTTTTTTATTGAGTGTAGGAGAAGAACAGGTGGTTTGTGGGAATAATTCACTATTCTGTAGCATTATCTCTTTAAGTGAATCTTTAGGATACATGAAAACTGCTAGTTTGCTAACTCTGGGCACAGAAAGGCATGTGTTTACACACAGCATAGACATGGTCAAAGCAAATTCGCTGGCTCAGTCTTAGTATGCACCATAATTGGTATTGCACTGTTGAACAGCACTGGACAGAGCTTGGGACTTCCACTTAAAAAGAAATTGCACTGGTTTGAAATTTCATTTCATACACAACAAATAAATTTGCAAAAGAAAAGTTTTCTAAATCAGGATGGTTTTGTTTTAATTTATAAGTTAAAACACACTTATAGAGTGTCTGACTTGAAAAAGTCTTCTTGGCACAGAAACAGCTGCCGACTGAGATTAGCACAGGTAATATGGACAAAACCATAACTGACAGGATACTAATTTCATTCAGCATGTACCAGAGCATCCAACACCTGCGTTCAGCCATCTTTTAATAGACTGAATGTAGATACCAGAAAAGACTTCCTACTCCTTAAAGCAGTAAGACTGTGGAACAATCTTTCCATGGGCATAATGCGAGGGGTAAAAACCAAACTATTTTGAGGTTTGAATTAGGTACATATCAAGTCTTCTCATCTTAATACATCAGGAGAATTTATGTGTACCTAAAGAGTGTTGTCTGAGCTGGATAAGTGAACCTGTTAAGGAACTGGAGAGACAGCAGAAAAGCCATACTGACCCAGAGCAATCTTTAATTAGCTGAACTCATTGACTGCAGCCAGCATATTCTGCCTGTGAAGGACTGCATAAGTACCCTGTGTGCTGCATCAAAGTGGTCAAATGGGAACTCTTCTTTGACTGAATTTGCAGTGATGTAACCATACCTAAGGGGTAATATTAAACTTACCTAAGGCAAACTAAGGGGTAATGGGTTCAAACTTAAACAGAAGTTGAGGGTGGATATAAGGAAGAAGTTCTTTACTGTGAGGGTGGTGAGGCACTGGAATGGGTTGCCCAAAGAAGTAGTCAATGCTCCATCCCTGACTGTGTTCAAGGCCAGGTTGGACAAGAGTCTAATGTGAGGTGTTCCTGCCCATGGCAATGGGGTTGAAACTAGGTCACCTAAAGGTCCTTTCCAACCCAAACCATTCTATGACTGTATGATAACTTTTTCAGTTTAACTGTAACTTCACCATCCTTCAGACTTTATCTTAGAAGCTGATGGGATGACTCGTTTAGGACTGAGAACAAAACTGCTCTATAATCATCTGTTTAGTGGAGAATGAGAAACATTCAACAGGACATTTTTACAAATCAAGATCAAAAGGGATTTGAAATCATTTAGTAAACATTATTAAAACCAATAAAAAAAAAAAAAAAAAAAGCCTTTGGAATGGCAAAAAAAGAGAAATTGGGTAAAACTTTCAGATCAGCCATTTAAATTCATTCCCTCCCACTACACTAAAATTTCCATTACTTGTAAAGAAAATATATGCTGAAAGATAAAAGGGAGAAAAAATAGAATAATAAACTTCAATTGCACATAAAAGGAATAAGTGGGAGTATGAGAGTATATTGTAACTATTTTCTTATCGCTAAGTAGGGCAAAATGACTCCAGAAATGCATGGGATTATTTAAACCACCTTCTCATATTTTGTTGATTTTTTAATATACAATTTCCTTAGGGAGAAGAATGTCAAGACAGATTGACCCAGGGTATTAACAATAAGAAAGCCAGTTGTGTTTATATTATTGATTTGCTTTTGAATCAGTGACTGAGCATAGGATTTTTTTAAATCTTAAATGATATACATTTAAACTGATAACTTTCCACTCCTTTTATATTTGGTGAACAGACAGGACACTTACAAGGTGCAATTTATTGCACTCGTGTAGACCTCTGAAACAGATTGATGAATTGCACTCTTAAAGTGCCAGTTTCTCTCAGGACTATAAAGACCACTGTGGATAACTAATGCTAATGTAGACCTCTGCTGTGCAGAAATCTCAGTTCAGTCAAGATGAATCATTCCTAGGGCATGATTCAACTCTCCCTAGACATATATACAGTGCCATTGGAGGAGGTACTGAAGATGTCCATGTGATAGTGCAGGTAAGACACTGGATCTATGAGAGAACCATGCCCTTTCCTAGCAGCAACTGAAGACTTTATGGGACACCCTACTGTGTCTATAGTATAGTTGGACTACATGTATATGTGGAGACTACTGAATTTAGCTGGTGTTACTGCCCTTTACTCTCTGATATATTGTTGCAGCAAAGGGATATAGCAGCTATTTACACAGATTGGGAACCAGACCCGTACTTTGAATGCCTTCGTTTCAGCAGATTGGATTTCTCTCTGGAGGTCCTCAAAGGTACTTACTTTTCCCTGTTAATTATAAAGTGAATTTTGGCTTTTGGAGGTATGCTCCATTAGATGCCAAGAAGAGAGAATAATTTATGCACCTAAATGGAGAGGATCTGAACTCAAGCTCCTATTTTTTAAAGTGACTCAATACTGTATATGATTTTGATATTTCTAAGAAAAGCCATCCTTAGTCATATCCTCTCAGTGACCACAAAGGGAGCCACAGGTGACAATCTCAGATGGAGAAGTCTTCTAAAGGCAAACCTGTCTCATCTTTAATACTTCTCTGATTTTAGTGGATTTGGGGGTCTATGCTTCATCAACATATACCAGTTGAAGGAAGCAGCACCTCCCTGTTTAACATAGTGCTGTTTGGACTTGGTGACCTGAGATATGCAGATACTGAAAAAATGAAGTACCTAAAATACATAATTTCACCCTGCTAAAGCTGAGAAAATTGCAGGTTTTCCAAATCATCCTATACCCACATCTACCACTTATTAACCTGCTCCAGCTCACTGCTTATGTTTTAAACCCAACTCTATAACAACAGACCTGCTGGAAAACACACCAGGTAAATCACTGAATTCAATATAAATACAAAAGGAAGTGCTGGCTGACATTTAGAGAGACTGACCTTTTCGTCAGACAAGCCAGTCTGTGATTGAAACACTGCTTCATTCAAAGTTTAAAGACGGTTATACTACATAATAAATACTGTAAAGAAGAAGAGCATTTGGAAAGCAGAGTGAAGTTTTTTCATCTTGCCTAACACCCAAGCACAGGCTCAGTTCTATACCATTAGTACTTACACATTATTTTACTCAAATGTACATCTTGTGGAAAAAATAAGAATAAAATTTTATCATCAACAGATTATTTTAAGCATTTCGGCAAAGGCACTGTAACAAATCAAGCAAGCGATTCTTTGGCTTTCTTTGGCATCTTCATTTCTCCCTGTTTGTTGTTTATATTATCTGGTTTATCTTTGTCTGTTCTTCAAAGGTCATGTGATAAAACCATTTTTAGAAACCTTTTGAAAGCATTGTTTTGCCCAGCCAGAATCAACAGCTTTGTTACTATAGGCTTGCACTATCCTGTTCTTATAGGACACAGAGTATTTGAAAGGGCTTTTTCAGAAAACTGCTGGAAAACAGAGACAATATGATTGTATAGAGAAAATATTTAATATCTAAAGACTGTCAACTTTCTAAAGTCAAAAGTATCTTGTGCTCCTTTTGTTTTCATTTATAGATAAGTGGATGAGTCAGTCAGCTGAGCAGTCCCAGCATCTTGCACAAAGTTCCAGTTAGTTTCATTTCCTTTTTCAATTATGATCTCAAAGAAAGCAAAAAAAGAAAAAAAGCAAACAAATAAATAAAAAAAAAAGAGTAAGAAAAAAACCCCAAAGTGCTTTAACTTAATAAGACAAGATTTTTCACAGCTCATGTTTAAGGTCTGGTCGTCTTCTTATAGAAATAGCTTATTTTTATCCAGTTAGCTTCAGGATCCCAGTTTGAGAGCTAAGAAATTAGGAGCATTTCTGATTAAAATTATGCCTATTAAAAAACAGCATTGGGTATATTGAAAATTCACATTTTCCCAGTATCAGTCAGTTGCTGAAACAACTGGCTTTTGAGTAACTCCAAAGTGATTCAGTGAGACACTCAGCTGACAAGTTCAGGAATATAATGTAAAGCTCCAATTAAGTAATACCTTAAGGAATATTTTATATGGGTTAGCCTTCTACTAGCCATTTCACTTAACAAAAGCTTTGATAACCGTACTTTGTAACATCATTTCTTACAAACTGTTCTCCTGCACTTACCACCCAAAAAAGCCTCTAGTACCTGCACCAGACTGAAGTGACTTTCTCATGCCACCGAAGAACTGACCCCACCCCAGCTCTGGCATTCCCACCGCATTTCAGTTTTGTTTCTTTCCTTTTCTTTTTCAATTCAGTGGTCAATGATCTGCACTTTTAAAAGCCACCAAGTAAAACCACGGGGACAGATACAATTTCAAACTTTGCAAACCACTCACTGCCGAAAATGTTGCCCTGTACATTTCAATCAACACTTCAAAAAGAAGCTTTGAAATTTTTTTATAAACTATAATGGTTTAGAAAGTGACTAAAGATCAGTCAAGAAATTAATAGCTGCTTGAAGTATGCTTTCTAGACAGAACACTCTGATCAGCATCTCTCTAACTCACTTTGATATAATCATTGGCCAGTTGGCTGCATTTATGTTTCACATGTTTTTTCTGGTTGGATTGCAGAGCTCCCTCTCACTCTCACTGAGAGAGACTCAAGTCATGACATCTGGTTATGGACTTAAACACTTGCAATACAAAGATATTTGGAGACTTCATCTCTCTCTGGCATTGTGCAGCCTCTCTCAGCAGTAAATTAAGATCACAATTCAGCCCTGGCCTTGAATTCAGGTTTCGAAGATACAGAGGACAATTGGTCCAACTGCTTTGCCAGCAATCCGACAGTCTCTCAAAATCGCCTTCCCACTGGGGTGGGTGTCAAGTTCAGCTTTCTGTTACACTGATGCAAGTTAAGGTTTCACTGTGAGTAAACATTGTTTCTGTTAATTTATATCAGCATCACTGAAAAGAGGGTTGGGCCCATGTCCAGAACAATCTCACAACATAATAAAGAAGGAAAAAAGCCTCTTTTTTCATACCCTGATGATTTTCTTACTTCCTGAATATTTTATTACTGTGAATTCGAGCATAATTAAGGTTCCTGTCACTTCACCCATTGGCAGCAGAAGGGCTTTTACTCCATAATTGCTTGTTTTCCAGTGTCCATGAAGATGATTGTACTCACATAACCAGCACTTGCAGAGAGAAAGCATGAAAAAGAAAACATTCCTCTTTCATGCATAAATCTGCAAGCACCTGCAATGTCAAATATACTGTGACCAAAATCTTAATGAATTCTGGAGTTTTAAAAGAACATGTCTGAAGATCTCTTCCTTGTGATATTTCCTGCTCAGCTGAATTATCCCCAGTTATGTCTACAATGGTGGAGATAGCTCTCGGAACTGTGGCTTTGAAAGCAGCAACAGCTGCTACTGCGTGAGAGCCAAAGGGCTTTTGAATCCAGCCTGCAACAGGACAGAGCCCTTCCTCCCCACTTCTGTCTTTAACAGCTGCAATAGAATGGTTTGAGGATTGAGACTTTAAATGGCATATGCTAGCCCAGTGTATGGAGGGACTAACTGCATTTAGACACACTCCAAACAGTTTATAAAACCGGCATCATGACAGGGACCTACATCTTCATGGGTACTAAGGTGTCTCTCTCATTTAGATTGATACGTCATGGAGTCTAGCCTAATTGGCATTTTAGCACAACATTTGAAAACATCTAGCAGGATACTAATTGTTTTATCAATACAGGTGCCAAAACAAAAGACTCAAAGGAGTTTCTGGAAAGGCCTACCCAATGAGGAGAGAAAAATAACCACAAATCAAAAAGACAACAGCAAAAGATTTTTCGAAGTGAAATAAAAGCTAAAAGTTTTTGTTTAGCGTCAAATAGTACAAAATGATGCTTGCAGTGAAACTGCCTTATCTTGAAGACCATGTAGTATTCCAGTCGTGTATTCAGAAAGATGAATAAAGGATAACTGAGATGACTAGACTAAAGAGGAGCTTCTTTTACAGATGAAACTTAACAATTTAGTTTATTTAGCTGAGTATGATGAAGGCTGAAATGAGATATTTACTGCAAAAGCATAGCTGGGCAATGAACAGAGAAGAGCTAACAGAAAACATGCATGCACAAGTACAAAGGGTGGGCACTCGTGGGTTGTATGTGCAGTTTGGCAGTTAGGAGACTTTCCAACCGTGAGAGAAGCAAAGACTCTGGAAAAAAAGATTCCTTAGGATTACCAAGGACAAAGTCTTCATGGGAATTAGAAAGGTGATCCATTTGTGAGGGCTAAGGCAACAACTGCAGACAACAAAGTGTCCAATAAACAAACTGGTCTAAGCAAGCTACCCAGGCTTTGGAGTGTGAGGGAGCGCAGGCGATCTACATCCTTCATTTAGTGAGAGGCAGTGTCATGGTTTTGGCTGGGATAGAGTTAATTTTCTTCCTAGTAGCTGGTGCAATGCTGTATTTTGGCTTTAGTCTGAGAATAATGCTGATAACACACCGAGGTTTTAGTGGTTGCATCCAGAGATGCAGACAGCTATATCTGTGATTGACTGAGTAGGTCAGAAGCAGTGTTTGACAGAAATGCCATGATTGCCACTCTAGGAAGGCATCCTCTGAGGCAACAACAACAACAACAAAAACAAAAAAAAAACAACACCCAGATGAAAAAAGAATCCACATCTGGTGCATTTTAGGGCACTCTGTGTCATTCTGTGTCTAGTGAAATACAGGGGGAAACACACGGTTAGAACCAAGACCAGAAGCACAAGGCTCCAGTAGTAACAATCTGATTGCTAAAAAACATTTTTCTAGCCAAAACAATTAATTAAATTCATGCACAATCCTGAGGTGAATAATTCTGTATTTTGGGAAAGGGAGAGGGAGAGGAGAGAAAGGGAAAAGGAAAGGGAAAGGGAAAGGGAAAAGGAAA